>CM056052.1:529025141-529231411 GCA_029574335.1 Rana kukunoris | reverse complement strand
TTTCCTGAATCTCACTGAAATCTTTGGATTTTTCCCTGGAGCTGATTTACCAACATTTTTACGAACTTTGTCAATTCCAGTTTGTTTTTCCTATATGATTTTGTTATACATTGGAACACTTGGTGTGGGTTTTTTATATACAATTTTTTTTGCACCTCAATGCACATTTTGTTATCACTTTCACTATTGATGTATTAATTTTAGCAGCGCAGCACACCCTATTTACTGCTTATATTTTGTTCATCTGACATTTGTGCTGCAGCAGCATTCACGTTTATTCTTATGTAAAATCGTTTGGTTTTGCCACCAATCTCCAATTTTTATTTTCATTAGACCTGCGCAGTATTTTCCACTGTTTTTCATTTGGTCAATTATTAGAGCTGTGTCCATGTTCAGAATATAATAAAACTTCACGATCTGAAAGGCTGCCACTTACTCTTTGTTATTTAGCACAGCTGTATAACTTATGTGGGAGTGAGAAAAATGCTAACACAGAAGGGAATATGTGTTAGGGCCCTTTCACACGGAGGATCAGTATTGATCCGATCCGACCCGCCAGACAGAAGAAAAAATAGGATTTTCTTCCGTCCGAAAAAACGGATCTTTACGGAGGTGGACAATTACGGTGTCAGCGGATGGTTATCCGCTGACACCTGTAATCACATAGGGACCAATGTATGTCCCGTTTTCATCCGCAACGGATGGATGAAAATGCGGACATACGGTCCGCACATGTGAAAGGGCCTAATATTGTAAAGTAATCTAGTTCTGCGCTTCACATGTGGTGCAGGTACCTGATGATTGTAAGGGATTATGACAGGAATACTGTTACCCATTTTAGCTCATGACCTTTAAACGCCCTGCACTTATAGAGCCGCTATAGAAGAGGGAGTGTGCCGCCTAGTGGCAGAGAGGTGCAACTGTCTGCATGTCTATTCGATTGTAAGCTCTTCTGAGCAGAGCCTCTTGTATTTTATTGTATTATAACTGTATTGTCTTCCTTTTTACTGCATAAACTGTTGGTGCTATATATAATCCTGAATAATAATAATATAACCACTTTAATACAGGGCATTTTCATCCCCTTTTTGCCCAGGCCAATTTTCAGCTTTCAGCGCTGTAACATTTTGAATGACAATTAGGCGTGCGACGTTGTATCCAAATTACATTTTGATTAAAAAAAATCCCCACAAATAGAGCTTTCTTTTGGTGGTATTTGATCACCTCTGTGGTTTTTATTTTTTGCGCTATAAACAAAAAAAATCCGACAATTTTGAATAAAACAATATTTTTTAATTTTTGCTATAATAAATATCCAAATTTATTTAAAAAAAAAATATATTTTTCCTGAGTTTAGGCCGATACGTATTCTTCTACATATTTTTGGTAAAAAAAAAAAATCGCAATAAGCGTATATTGATTGGCGCAAAAGTAGCGTCTACAATATAGGAGATAGATTTATTTCTGTGATTTTTATCATGAGTGCCACACTGTGGTGGACAGATCGGACACTTTGATACTATATTTTTGGGACCATTCACATACATTTATACAGCGAACAGTGCTGTAAAAATGCACTGCTTACTGTGTAAATGTGACTGACAGGGAAGGGGTTAACCACTAGGGGGTGATTAATGGGTTAAATGTGTTACCTAGGGAGTTATTCTAAATGTAGGGGACTCACAAGGGGAGGAGACTGATCAATGTTCTTCTGTACGGGAAACACACAGCTCGGTCTCCTCTTACCCTACACACAGATCCACGTCCCTGCTCTGTTATGAGCAATCACGGGTGCCTGGAGGCCACTGTGGCTGCTGGGCACGCGCATCAGGTCCCAAGTGATGCGTCGAGCGCGCCTGCCCCTAGCAGCGCACGAGCGCTCGCTCTCTACAATGCCGGGAAGCCGAGGACGTCATATGACGGTGGCCCAGAGGGACAGAGGGTTCCTGCCACCATCATATTACACTGACTTGGGTGGCAAGTGGTTAATAATAATCATGTCCAATGATTTATCTATTGTACTGTATGATGGTGAAGGATGATCTGACTGGAGGAAGCCATAATAAAAAATTTGATGCGTAAAAGTGAGCAAGACAAAAGGCAAATTTCTAGCCCCCATTTACAACGCGTGTGCTTGATTTACTAAGACTGGGTTCACACATATGCAGCCATGGTTTTCAGTGCGGCAGGCTGGTGCGTTTCAGGTGCGATTCAAGTGCAAATTTTTTACCTGAATTCAGACCTTAACCGGACCCTAAAAATGCACAGGACCCTTTTTGAAACCGCAACGCGGTCACCCGACACATGTAGAACCGGTTGCATTGAAAGCCGTTTACATTTGCATGTAATGCAAATTAAATGCGATAAGAAAAGGAATCCAATTCACATACATGTGAACCCAGCCTAAGCCTCTGTTCACATCGCGTCGATTTGACATGATAAATCGCATGCCAAATCAGAACCGGCAACGGCACCGTCCGAATCAACCCCAAAAGTAGTTCCTGCACTTCTTTTGGTGATCTTTGGGGGAGATTACAAAAGACATCTGTGCCTAAACCCGTACAGATTCTGCAAAGGGTGGGCCAACACAATATTAAGCCCTACAGTCCTCGACTGGAATGCCATTAAATTTCATGTGCGTGTAAAGGCAAAAGGCAGGCGTCCCAATACTATATATATATATATATATATATATATAATATATATAATATATATATATATATTGTGACAGGAAGTCAGGTAAATCTGTGGGTGTTGTCACAGACGGGAGATACATTTCTGCCTTGTTTAGACAATTCACCAATTACTATTAGGTGTCGGCTGCAGAAATAGCCAGAAAGGTTTAGGGCGTTGAAAAAATTCAGCTGTTCAGAATGAGGCAATTAAGGCCTCTATAAGTTATTCAAAGGATGACTACTGATTGCTGCATCCTGAGGTCTTTGAGTTAAGGAGAGCAGTCAGAAAGACTTCTGAAGAGGTGAGGTGGTTGTTGATTTTTCTGTGTGATAAAAATCAAAAAGACTATTGTTTCTCTGCTGTATGACCAGCAGTGTCTGCCCAGCAGTAGGCTGTGCCAGACTCCATAGATAGGTTCCTGTGTGGTGAAGGTAGACACCCCAAGTGGCCAGGGTTTATTTTATGTTTTATTTTGTTTATGCTGTTTGGATGCTTGTTTTGTTTATGCTGTTTGGATGCTTGTACTTGTTTCCAGCAATATGGAAGAATAAACCAAACTCTTTGTTTTCAACTGTCTTCGGCTGCCTCTCTGTATAGTTCAGTGTGTAGTGAACCCATCCAGGGGGTCACACACCCCCGCTACCGAGCTAACCCCTTACAATATATATATATACATATATACACACACACACACGTGTGCTTTGGGGTGCACATCCAAATTCAATAGGCTGCGCCACACCTATGATAGGATGCCAATAAGATAAATATCAAGCAGTTACATTGTTCTGTAGCAGACATTTATTTGCCAGTATAACCCTAATCTTAAACAGGTCACACACATAAAATTTTGGAAAGATTATTGCCGAATCAGCAAAAAAAATTGTGGGTCGACCCGCTGGCACTAACTGGCTCGACAAAATTATTTTTTTTTCATTGATTTTTGTTGAAGGGGCTGAGCAGTTGAACAAAGACGGAAGTCCAATAGATGTAGTCACTTGTCTGGCAGGGATGTGCAGTCAGGGAAGGCAGGTGAGGCTGGGCTTCACCTGCCAGGAACATTAAAGAATAAAATAAAAAATAAAGCTTCAAGGTAGACATGTGCACTGCCGAAAAATTTGTTAATTTTCGTTTTCGTTTCATTAGTTTTTTAGCTTTTTTCGGATAATAAAATTAGAAAATTTTTGAAAAATTAGAAAATTTTGAATTAGAAATTCTGAATTGTAGATTCGTAAATTCGAAGATTCAAAAGTTCGGAAATTCAGAAATGAGAAATTCGGGAATTCTGAAATTTGGAAATTCCATAATTTCGATAATTCGTAAATTCGAAAATTTGGAAATTCGAAAATTTGAAGATTCGGAAATTCGAAAAATTCTGAATTCAGAAATTCTAAAATTCGGAAATTCTGAAGTTCTAAAATTCTGAATTCAGAAATTCTAAAATTCGGAATACAGGAATTCAGAAATTCGAAAATGTGGTTTTCGGAAATTCAGAAATTTAAAGATTCAGAGATTTGAAAATTCGGAATTCGGAAATGTGAAAATTTGGAAATTTGAAAATGTTCTCATTTCTGATTTTCAATTTTTCGATTTTTTTATATTTTCAAATTTCTTATTTTTAAATTTTCGAAATTTCGAGTTTTTCGAATTTCTGATTTTTGAATTTCACATTTCTGAATTTTCAAATTTTCAAATTTTTCAATTTTCGAGTCTTTGAATTACCGGATTTCAAAATTGTTTCATTTAGAATTTCCGATTTTCAATATTTTCGAATTTCCAAAATTCAAATTTTCGAATTTCCGAAATCCTGAATTTCCGAAAAATTAGGAATTCGGAAATGAAAAAATTCTGAAATTTCGGAATTTGTCAAAATTTGTTAAAAAAGTTTGAATTACCAGATTTCGAAATTTTTTAATTTCGAATTTCCAATTTTCAATATTTTCGAATTTCCAATTTTCAATATTTTCGAATTTCCGAAATTCTAATTTTCGAATTTCCGAAATTCTAATTTTCGAATTTCCGAAATTCGAATTTTCGAATTTCCGAAATTCTGAATTTCCGAGAAATTAGGAATTCGGAAATGAAAAAATTTGGAAATTTCGGAATTTGTCAAAATTTGTTAAAAAAATATTCAGAACTAAACGAATTGCACGTGTCTACTTCAAGGGTCGTTGTTCTGCGACCTGGGGTTACAGAGACCCCAAATTTTGGGGTATCTAGCCTAAGTCCTACAACCTATGGTTCCAGAGATACGAGGCTCCTTGTGCAGCCTGTCAGAAGCTACATACAGAGTAGCCACTTTAAATAGCTGGCACACTCTGCAGCAGACTGAGAGGATGAGCTCACAGTGCCTCTCCTTACTTCTTGTCAGAGGCACTGAGCTCAATGGACAGCTTGGAGTCTTGGACCAATGGTAAAGTACCATTGACCCCAGCTGTCCAATAAAAATGCTGTAGTGGAGGCACGCCTTTCACTGCAATGTCATAGAAGGGAACATGTGTCTAAGACAAATTCTCCCTTCCAGCCCAACCCTCTTATCTGCAAGGAAAAAACATTGGTTTATGTGTAGAATTATTGCTCTCGGCATTTTTCGGATGGGGGTGTGACCGGAAGAAGATGGAGTAGAGACACACACACGCTCCACAGCTCCGCTCCCCACCCGACTAAAAATGCAGACTAAGTAGCGGCTTCCAGAGAAATGGAGACACCATAGCGCCACAAGGACTGCAAAGACAGCTAAGACAGCTAAGGGAGACAACAGGCTCCACCGAGGAATGAAGAGGGGGAAAAAAAGAGGTTGATAAATTACCTGGAGGGGGAGAGCAGAGGGAGCCATCCCCGCTATCCCCGCCGTTCCAGCTGCTCCAGCCGTCTCGTCTATCTCGTCCGTCCCAGCTGGAGATCCAGCGGTACTTCCCGCTGACGCGGTCGGCTACGAGCAAGCATCGCGGGACCGGGTCACGGGACATAGTGACGCACGGAGGTACAGCTGATCCTACAGCCTCTCCCCCTAAAACGCCGCTCGAGCTGCCAGCGTCTAGGATGTCACTCGGCGGCAGTGAGGGAGTAAAGGGAGGTCAGAAGGGTTAGGGGAGAGGCGAGAAGACCTATACAGAACCCCTACAGGGAGACCATGAGACGGAGCTAAGTGTACTGAAAGCTATGCTGCAGGCCCTCCCTACACGGACCGATATGGAGACGCTGATAAAACGCATGGAGGAGTCCCACCGTAAAGACATGGAGAGTGTCCGGGAGGAAGTACTACAAATATCAGATAAGTTGGAAAAAGATGAAATGATTTTGACTAAATTGGATGCACGGGTATCTATTATAGAACAGACTTACATGTTGAAAATATCACAGGTCGATCGCATGCAACTGCGATTAGAGGAGATGGAAGATCGTAGTAGACGCAAGAACCTAAGATTTAGAGGGGTCCCCGAAACAGTGGAAAAAGAGGCTCTGCAGTCAACTATAAATGGGATATGTAGTCAACTAACTCCCCCCCCGACCTCTCAGATGTATGAGTTTGAAAGACTACATAGAGCTTTGGGTCCCCGCTCAACAAATTTGAACAGGCCCAGAGACATAATTGGCTGCTTTCATAGGTATGCACACAAGGAGATGATCAGCCGAGCAGCATGGGAGACGGGGGAAATTGTGTTTAACGGCGTACAGATAAAAATCCTACCAGATCTATCTAGGGCCACACTACAGCGAAGAGCCATGCTGCGACCTCTCCTGGATAAGATAAGGGCCTCGGGGGGACCTATAGATGGGGTACCCAATCTCGGTTACAATTAAAAAAGGAACAGATTCCTTCTCTTAACAGCGGCCCATGGACCTCCCTGACCTGTTTAACTTCTTGGAAATAGACCCCCATCGAGGTCCCGGACTGGTTACAAGATCTACCAGGATCAAGAAGATAAAGACACATAAGAGTTGGAGGAAGTAGAGGAGAGGAGTGGAGATCCCCGCCTCTCTGCCCCCTGGGTGCCCTTTGGGTGCCTCTGGTTGACCCCGGCCCCCCCCTTTTTTTTTTCCCCCCCTTCTTGCCCAGGCCGTCCACCCGAAGGGGCAATGTAGAACACTTGATATAATTTAATTAAAAATACACAGATGTTAAAGAGGATAAAGGGACACAATAGGTCACGATAGGAGGACGTCACAAGGTTGAATAAAGGGGACTTTTTTCCCTTTCCTTTTTCACACTATGACCCTGTAATGGCAATCTGGGGGTTTGCAAAGCACACCCCCATCTTGCCATGTGCTGTAATGCACATGCGCCATCTTAAATGAAATGATGCCATGTTTAAGCTAACAGATTTACTCACCATATATTCCATGCCCATCCATACCAATCAAGAGACATTACAACAGCTGCTCTCATGTTACCATCCTTGCAAATCATCTCCCCTCACAGGGCTGAGCATGGCTGTTTTATTTACACAAAACAGGAAGTCATCACCAGTAAGTCGCCTCCCCCCATGGGAGGCGACATTACCAGATGTCTCCTACACACAGAACAAAACATTCCTTCTGACAGGAAATCAAATTGAATAGATGAATAGAATATAATACAATGAATAGAATGAATAGAAATACAAACAATGTCTTATGGGTGTGTCCGGTCAGGGTGTGCATGTGCCCCCCCCTGACCCCAGAAACGCTCACAAGCCCTCAAAATATACGCTGATAGAACCTTTAATCTGCGCCATTCCATAGAATAATGCATATAAAGATTATATCCTTATTGAGGCTATTTACAGATGTACCCTATGAATCCCAAATCCTGCTGATCAGACATGACCCAGATAAGAGCGTACATCTGTCCATAGCCACTAGTGTGCTTGCGAAATGAAAGAACGCATCCCCCTCAACGATCGTCTGTGCTAAATGCACAGAGGGGCCCCTCGCTGGTGGGCATACGCCCATGCCGCAACCATCACACCCCAACCTCAAGACGAGAGTCAACCAGCCTCAGGACTGCCACAGTCAGCTCTATTTAGAGCTGGTTGGGGAAGTGTCAAGACTGGGTGCCAATTATGACAATACATAATAAATACATCTTCAAATTTCCACCACAACCCTTGAAAGAGGGACACGGAGAAAGCATATGTTGTATGGGTTCGGTTTTTTTTTATTTTTTTTATTATTTACCTAATTACCTAATTATTTTTGTACGTGTGCATGCATGCATTTCAATATTTATTGATTTATTCTTCACAAGACTCACAAGATTCACAGGGGATTACTGGAACGTATTGATTGTTGTGATTAGTTTGATAAAATTAATGCACTGGGAACATATTTAATTTAACGTAGAGGTGATATGTACACATGTATATGTATATGTATATATATATATATATATATATATATATATATATATATATATATATATATATATATATATATGTGTATATATGTGGCTTTTTTTTTTTATTTTTTATTTTTTTTGGGGTATGTGGAGGACTGGGGAGGGGTTGGAGCAGGGGCTGCTGACGGGCTCTGATTTTGAGGGGGAGGGTCTGAGAAGGGGGGATTTGCGGTGCGGATTAGGGGGTCTTCTTTCTTCAGCCCCCATTTCCTCTGGTAGGGGGGAAGTTTATGCAGTTTATGCATTATATGCAGTCTCTCCCTAAAATAGGGTTGAAAACGAGAATGTGATTTTTGTGGTGGGTGGTTTTTTCCTTTTTTTTTTTTTTTGTTCTCTCTCTCCCTCCTATAAATGAAGCTTATACTGGCCATGGTTTGGTACTTAGAGGAACCCTTCCCTTTCCCCACCGGGGAAATAGGGACCCGTAAGGGACTAGGAATTGCCACCTCCCCACTATACAAGTTGTACATGAGCAATTAATTATAAAGCATAAAGTATAGGTAAGGAAGCGGGGGGGAGAGGAGACGTAGGAAGGGATTGGAAGAAAAAGAGAAAATAAACAAACTAATGGCAAAAATTTATATATGCTGGGTAAGAATAAGGAAGGAAGGAATAGAAGCTAAAAATAATAGGAGGGAGAGAAAAGAAGGGATATGGAAACTCTGGAAATAGAAGAGATTGAGTATAGTCGGGGTGGGGAGGGTAGAAGGAAGCTGGGTGGGAGCCACTCGATCAATCCAGTTACATCCCCTGAAGTAGGTATACACCCACGGTGGAAACTGGAGGAGGATCCAGTTCAGGGTGTTGTTTTTTCCCTTAGGGACATAGAAGGGAGGCGGGGGTTGGATTAAGGGAGGGAGGGAGGGGGGTGGGACTTGGGAATTTTTTCCCCCTTTTTTTTTTTTTTTTTCTTTCATTTTACTTCTTGTCTCTCCTCCGGCTTAAACTTATCCGGGAGCGGGAGATGGAGTCAATAAATGTAACATCCCTGAACGCTAAAGGACTGAATGTCCCAGAAAAACGTAAGATGTTGTTAAAGGACTTAAGGAGCTGGGGGACAGATGTGGCCTACGTACAGGAGACCCACTTCAGGGCAGGGAACCTCCCATTTTTGCAGAACAGATTCTTCCCATGCGTATACCTCGCGATGAATCGGGAAGCGAAGTCGAAGGGGGTAGCAATTTTGATCTCCAATCGAGTGGCATGGATGCTACAAGATAAACGCCTAGACCCGAATGGTAGGTTCCTTTACCTGAAGGGGAGTATAGGAGGTGTCAAAGTAACCCTGGCCACTATGTATGTACCAAATACTAAACAAGATGTATTTATTAGGAGAGCCCTTGTAGAGTTGGCCGAATTTACAGAGGGTAAGTTGATCCTGGGGGGGGATTTTAATATTACCCTGGACCCCAGGCTTGACACATCCTCTGGGACATCATCAATCTCAGGGAATATCAGAAGGGGGATAATACGAAAATTACACGAAGTACAGCTGGTAGATGCTTGGAGGATTTTACACGCAGATGAAAAGAACTATACTTTCTTCTCCAACTCGCATCAGAGATACTCCCGTATAGACCTTTTTCTGATCCCTCATTTCCTGATTACATCAGTTGCGGAGATAACAATAGGGAACATAACGTGGTCAGATCACGCCCCGATAAGTCTGTGTCTCTCCCTCTCCAATGAGGTATTTGCCCAGGACAGATGCTGGCGTTTGAATGAGAGTCTGCTGCAAAATCCAGAGGTTAAAACAGATGTCGCCAAGGAGATTGCGGCGTACTTTCAGGTCAACGATACGCCAGGGAGTGACTTGGGAATGGTGTGGGAGGCACACAAGACGGTTATCAGAGGTGTTTTGATAAAACATGGATCATATCTGAAATAAAAAACGGGAGAAACAGATCAGGGAAATATTAGCGGAGATTCAGAGACTGGAAATCCAACATAAAAAAATACAACTACCTGCAGTTGGGAGAGAACTAGGACAATTAAGAAGGCAGATTTCAGAGATTATGCGATTTAAAGCTAAGGCAGTCATACAAAGAGGTAGAAAGGTGAACTATGAGTTGGGGGATAAATGTAGTAAACTACTGGCAGGGAAACTTAAGGAAAAGAACAGGGCAATATACATCCCGCAAGTTAAGGGGAAAGAGGGACAACTAGTAAAGAAACCAAGAGATATAGCCCAGACATTTGAGGAGTATTATTCCTCATTATACAATTTGAAGCCAGTTGGTGACATACAGGCGGGAGTAAAGGAGTACCTTTCAGCAGCAGGAATGCCGAGACTGCCATCCCCAGCCCGGGAAAGCCTTGGGAGCCCTATCTCCATTGAGGAGATATGTGAAACCCTCAAAAAGGTCAAGTCTGGGAAATCACCAGGCCCAGATGAATTCTCAATAAGCTACTATAAAGAATTCGCCACGATATTAACGGGACAAATGGCAAAATTTTTCAATGCGTTGGCTGTACTGCGGCACTCCCTCCGGAGGCACTCCTTGCTCATATAACTGTAATCCCCAAAGAAGGGAAAGACCCGGCGGAGTGCGGCAGCTACAGGCCAATTTCATTGTTAAATGTAGATCTAAAACTCTTTTCAAAAATTATAGCCTCTAGGCTCCAACCATGGATAACACAACTAGTAGACTTAGATCAGGTAGGGTTTGTCCCTGGACGAGAGGCCAGGGACAATACGATTAAAATGCTTAACCTGATATACTATGCCGGAGAGAAAAAAATTCCCTGCGTATTTTTGAACACCGACGCAGAAAAGGCGTTCGATAGGGTGAATTGGCGGTTCCTGGAAGAAGTACTGAGACAGGTGGGGTTGGGAGATCGGATGGTCAGATGGATTATGAGTGTGTACACGAACCCACAGGCCTCAGTAAGAGTCAACGGAGTACTATCATCCCCCTTTAAGATTAGGAACGGTACGAGGCAGGGATGCCCCTTATCACCGCTGTTGTTCGCTATCTCATTAGAACCACTACTAAACAAAATCCGCCAAAACCCGGATATTCAGGGGATACAGATGGGAGAACGGACACACAAGGTGGCAGCGTATGCAGATGAACTGCTCTTTTCAGTGACCAATCCCCATGTCTCACTCCCTAACCTAATAAGAGAAATTGAGATCTATGGGAAAATATCCAATTTGAAAATCAATAACACCAAATCTGAAGCAATGATTGTAGCGGTTCCAGGGCCCATGGGAGAGGTAATAAAACAGAATTTCAGGTTTAAGTGGGAAAAGGCCCTAAAATATCTGGGGACATACATTCCAGCAAATATTAGGAATACCTATGCGCTAAACTTCCCCCCATTATATAATGCAATTCGAATATTGTTAGATAAATGGGGGCACGGGCTGCATTCATGGTTTGGGAGAGGAAGTATAGTGAAAATGTTTATTCTACCAAAGGTGCTGTACTATTCCAGGCTCTGCCAATTTCCATCCCGGCAATCTTTCTCCGACAGGTGAATTCCTTGTTCATGAAGTTTATATGGGCAGGGAAACGAGCCAGAATCAAAAGAGACTTAGTGAGAATGCCAAAGAGTTCAGGGGGGATGGCAGTCCCAAATATAGTAAAATACTACAGAGCAACACACCTGACAAGGCTGGTAGATTGGTGTAGACATGGGAAATGCAAAAGATGGGTAGACATAGAGCAATATGTAAGCCCGATCCCACTGAATAGAGCACCCTGGTGCTATGAAGTACTCCCGAGATACATCAAGAGACACCCTATAATAGGGACTACATTACAAATCTCAGCAAAAATATGTGGAAACAAGAATCTCTCACCAGGCAAATCACCTTTGCTACCTATAATAGGAAACCCTAATTTTACACCAGGGATGGAAAGGGATATTGTTGGAAAGTTTAGAGAGAAAGGCCTTTGTCAGGTCTCAGATTTTGTGAGGTCAGGTCTGTGGCCTTCCATTGGGGAACTAATGAAGGTTGGAGGACCATTTGAGCTTGCAATGTGGCAGGCGCTGCAGGTAAGCCACTTCTTAAGATCATTAGGTTCAGCAATGGAATTTCAAAGACAATTGACGATACTGGAGAGAAGCTGTAGTGGGGTGGAGCCACTCTCAAGAGTGTTATCCAAAATGTATGGGTTTCTGAACACGCCTTCGGAAGATTTTGTGATGCCGAGCATCAGCAAATGGGAAAGAGATCTGGGGAGAACCTTTACCCCAACCCAGCATAAACAAATAATCTTCCTGGCACTAAATTCCTCGGTGTGTTCAAGAACCCAAGAAGCTAACTACAAACTCCTCACACAGTGGTACTATACCCCAGAAAGGCTACACAAATTTGATAATGAAGTAGAGGGAAAATGTTGGAGGTGTGGTGAAGAACAGGGAACTCTCTTACACATTTTTTGGTCGTGTCGAAAGGTGAGACAGTACTGGGGAGAGGTAAGGAGAATCTCCCAAAAATTTTTTGAAGACTTGATCCCAGATGACCCTGCCTTCTTCCTGCTGCATGTCTCACAGATGCCGGTGCAGAGGTATAGGAGGTCGGTAGTGTGTCACCTGATCAACGCAGCAAGGGCGGGAGTTACCCTGAGGTGGAGGAACTTACGACCCCCCTCGGTTGCAAGTTGGCTTATCAGGGCCCAGGAAGTAGGAGCTATGGAAGACTTGGTTCTTTCTGCTCAAAACAGGAGGACACAGTATAAAGAAACCTGGGCAGGATGGAATCAATTTATTAGATCAGAAGAGGGGAAGAGGCTCCTTGAGGAGAAGTAGGGGGAGAGACAGGAGGAGATGGGGAATGGGTTCCCCCTTTTTTATTTATTTGTGGTTTTTTTTTGGTTGGTGGGGGAGGGGGGGGTAGCATAAGGGAATAAAGGAGTAGGAGGGGAAATGTATGGATCAATATTGGAAGTATGATGTATCATAAGGAATGTATATCTTGGTCTGTAAATGTATGGTATCAGTGATATTTTGTTATATCCTATTTTTGAAAAAATGTAAAATAAAAGATAAGTAAAAAAAAAGAATTATTGCTCTCGCTCTAACAATCGCGGTGTAAGTAACCTGTGTGTATCTGGCTCTGATACTAGCCAGGGCCTCACCAGCCACTGACCTCACCGCACGTCCCTGCTGTCTGGGTATTCTGATGGGAGCCATGGGGCAGCTGCTATCAGAATACAATAGCTAGTAGGGTACATTTCTCCATCCATGCTGTTTAGCTGGTGGCGCGCTCGCGACCTGGTCATGAGCTCCGTGACCGGACCTGATCGCCGCCGGTGTCCCGTGATCGGGTCACAGAGCTTAAGAACGGGGAGAGGTAAGTGTAAACAAACCTTTCCCCGTTCATTCTAGTGAGAGAGTCACTGCCCGTCTGTTCCCTGTCATAGGGAACAACGATCAGTGACGTCACACGCCAAGCCACACCCCCACACAGTAAGAATCACTCACTAGGGCACACTTAACACCTTTAGCGCCCCCTTCAGGTTAACCCCTTCACTGCCAGTGTCATTTTCACAGTATCACTGCATTTTTATAGATCGCTGTAAAAATGACAACGGTCCCATAATGGTGTCAAAAGTGTCCGATGTGTCGTGTCGCAGTCACGATAAAAAATCGCTGATTGCCGCCATTACTAGTAAAAAATGTATAATAATAAAAATGCCATAAAACTACCCCCAATTTTGTAGACGCTATAACTTTTGCTCAAACTGATCAATAAACGCTTATTGCGATTTTTTTTTTACCAAAAATATGTAGAAGAATACGTATCGGCCTAAACTGAGGAAAAAAATAATTGTTTAGGTATTTTTGGGGATATTTATTATAGCAAAAAGTAAAAAAATATTGAATTTTTTTCAAAAAGTAGAGTAAAAATTGTCGCTCTATTTTTGTAAATTTATAGCGCAAAAAAATAAAAAAGGCATAGGTGATCAAATACCACCAAAAGAAAGCTCTATTTGTGGGGAAAAAAGGATGTAAATTTTGTTTGGGAGCCAATTTGCAAGACCGCGCAATTGTCAGTTAAAGCAACGCAGTGCCGAGTCGAAAAGAGGGGCCTGGTCCTTTAGCAACAAAATGGTCCAGGTTAAAAGTGGTTAAAAAGTCAACACAGAGTGAAATGATCATCCCTGATATTTACTGGCAGTTGTAAAAAAAATCACAGATTTTTACAAACTGTCAGTAAATTTACTGGCGGTTTGCAACCCTGGTCTAAGCCCTACTCTCAGTCTGCAGATAAACAATCTACAGAAAATCAGACTGCAATCCTAGCATGAAATATCAGTGAGAGATCTGTGACTTGCATCTGGCGCCACCTTCTGGTCGTTTTGTAGAACAGTAAATTGTAGTACATTGTAGTATATAAAGTTCTCCAGCATGGACACACTTATCTGGCGTTGGTTCAAAGTTGCATTTAAGCCACTATACTGTATATGAGTCATTTATTCAGCTGATCAGGGAAAGTAAAAAGCTGTAAATTTACACAAACAGGGGAACCCATTTATTAACCACTTCAATGCCGGGCTTTGATACCCCCCTCCATACCGTGTCCTATTCTGGCACTTCTTTCCTACATGTACAAATCATCATTCTTTTGCTAGAAAATTACTCAGAACCCCCAAACATTATATATGTTTTTTTTAGCAGACACCCTAGGGAATAAAATGACGATCATTGCAACTTTTTATCTTGCACGGTATTTGCGCAATCATTTTTTAAACGCCTTTTTTGTAAAAAAAAAATGGTTTCATGAATAAAAAAATAACAAAACAGTAAAGTTAGCCCAATTTTTTTGTAAAATATGAAAGATGATGTTACACCGAGTAAATAGATACCTAACATGTCACGCTTTAAAATTGTGCACACTCATGGAATGGCGCCAAACTTTGTTACTTAAACATCTCCATAGGCGATAGTGCTAACATGTGTGGTTTGAACGACGTTAACATACGTGGGCGGGACTTACCCGGGACAGGGTCGTTTCAATTTATCCTATTTTTTTTTACTTATTTATTTAGTTTTTACACTTTAAAAAAAAAAAAAAATTCTCGATCGCATTTATTCCTATTACAAAGAATGTAAACATCCTTTGTAATAGGAATAGTGTGTGACAGGTCCTCTTTATGTAGAGATGCGGGGTCATTAAGACCTCACATCTCTCCTCCAGGCTGGAAAGAATTTGATTGTGAAAAAAATTCACAGATCCCGTTCTTTGTAGCCGCAATTGCCATTTGTTTACTTACGGGTACCCGGGCGTGACGTCATCACATCACGTCCCGGCCTCCGACGGTAATAGAGATGACTGGTGACCATCTGGTCACCAGTCATCCCTATGCTGCACATTCGGCAGACGGTGATCATCTCTCTGGGCCAATGATGGGGCCCCGATGGGACGGGAGAGCCTGGAGAAGCATCGGATGGTGGCGGGAGGGGGAGATGCCCACTCCCGCCGCCTATAAGAACGATCAAGTGGTGGAACCGCCAATTTGATCGTTCTTACGGTGCGCAGGATCGCTGCCGGAAGAAAATTATATTTGAATGATGCCTCTAGGTGTAGGCATCATTCAGGTTTCCCCACACAAAGTACAGGACGTCATATGACGTCCACCCGGGATAACAGATCCCCTTTTTGGACGTCATATGATGGTGTGCGGGTGTTACATATAGTTACATAGTTAGTCAGGTTGAAAAAAGACACAAGTCCATCCAGTTCAACCATAAAAAAAATAAAAATAAACAAACAAAATAAAACACAGTACATCCCATACACCCAACTCCATACCCACAGAGAAGTCTACTGGGAAGATTCGCTCTGTTCACCCATCTAACTTACAGAAGCCATTGGCCGGTTACAGAGGCCCTAGAGCCAGATCTGATGTAGAGAGATCTGTTCCTCACAGTGATCCGAAGTACTACTTTGTCCGCCAGGTTAGTGTGGAAACCTGTCTGGGGACACCATATTTACTCCAATCGGGAGTGGAAGCAAATTCAGCTTTTGCTACTGCTGGGGGCAGGCTTGCCCTCAGGGCCGCCATCAGGGGGGTACAGGCATTACACCTGTAAGGGGCCCGGGGTCCCCAGGGGCCCGGATGGGAACCCCCTAAAAAAAAATAAAAAAACGTTTTTTTTTTTTTTTTTTTTAGGGGTCCGGGGGTCCCCAGGGGCCCCGAGGCCCACAGGGCCCCAGATGGCAACCCCCTCTCTTTTTATTTATTTTTTATAAAAAATATTTATTTTTTAATATATTTTTATTTTATTTTTTTATTAAAGGGACAATTTTTTTTCTTTTATTATTTGGCAACCCCCTCTTTTTTTATTTTATTTTTATAAATATATATATATATTTTTAATTTATTTTTATTTTATTTTTTATTAAAAGGGACAATTTTTTTTTCTTTATTATTTTTTAGGGGTTCCGGAGGTCCCCAGGGCCCCAGATGGCAACCCCCTCTTTTTTTATTTATTTTTAATAAAAATATATATATTTTTAATATATTTTTCTTTTATTTTTTATTAAAGGGACCCAAGGGCCCGGAGGCCCCCAGGGCCCCAGATGGCAACCCCCTCTTTTTTAAATTTATTTTTGATAAAAAAAACTTTTTTTAATATATTTTTATTTTATTTTTTAAAGGGCCAGAGGTCCATTTTTCTCTCTTTTTTCTTTTTATTAAAGGGCCCAGAGGTCCCCAGGGCCGCGAATGGCTACTCCCCCTTTTTTTATATTTATTTTTCTTTATTTCTTCTCCCCCCCCCCGCCCCCCGCTTCTCAATTCCAGATGGCAGCACCCCCCCCCCCCCCGGTTCTCCAGGGGGCCCATGCCTGAAGCTGTGTAAGGGGCCCCATAATTCCTGATGGCGGCCCTGCTTGCCTTGTTTCACATCCAGGCCTGATACCACAAGGTTTCTCTTATCCTTCCTTCACCAGCCTTTTCTTTCCTGAAACTGAAGATGATGTTTGCCTGGTTGGCTGTGAAATAAAAAAAGGCATTGAAGCAATTTTATTGACTGTCTGGACATTTGTTCACTGCTCCGAGGACCGTTTCCATCGGATAAATTTGTACGTGTGTACGCGGCCTAACACTGAGAACTAAGTGATCAAATACCACAGATCGCTCTGTTCTCACAGCTCCCTTAGACTAAGGTCACCAGATTTTTTAAATGAAATCCGGGGACATATTTTTTCTTTACTAGTAATGGCAACAATCAGCGACTCTCTGCCCGTCGCCGCCCGCCTCACAGCCCCTCAAGTCTTACTCTTCGTGCCCCGGCTACTACTGAGATGCCGAAGGAACCCGAACGTCGGTGCGGCCCTATACGACGCCTGCGCACCGACGTTCAGGTTCCTTCGGCATCTCGTGACGCGCTGTATGCGCCGGGCTGAGGGACGTCAATCACAGCCTGTGATTGTAAACGCCAAGTCCCGCGGGATCGCCGAAGGGGACGAGAGCCCGTAAAAAGGTATGTATAAAAAAAAAACACTGGCATACTGCCGGTCGGGTGGGTGGGCTCCATGGCATGCCTGAAATTTTTTTGGAGGGTGAACCTGCCCTTTAAGTCCGTTTTCATTGGTCCAACCCGATCGTGTGTGGGCCCCATCGGTCAATTATCCTTCGGTCAAAAAAATAATAACTTGCTTTAAAATTTGACCGATGGACGCCTGACCGATGGGTCAAAACTGATCGTTAGTATGCAAAAGCATCGGTTAAAGGGCCGCGCATGCTCAGAATCAAGTCAACGCATGCTTGGAAGCATTGAACTTCTTTTTTTCAGCACGTCGTTGTGTTTTACGTCACTGCGTTCTGACACGATCGTTTTTTTAACCAATGGTGTGTAGGCACATCAGACCATCCTTCGGACCGTTCTCATCGGATGGACTGATTGTGTGTACGCGGCCTAAGAAGTGAAATGAAAGAAAAAGTAAATTTGAAGGAAAAATTATCTTTTCTTGAGGAAAGTTCCTTCTTCATCCATTAACAACTTCAATACTGGGCACTTTTACCCCCATCCTGTCTAGGCCAATTTTCAAGCTTTTATCGCTGTCACACATTCAATGACAATTGCGCGGTCATGCAACGCTGTACACAAATATATATATATTTTTTAGGCGGATAGAGCTTTATTTTGGTGATATTCAATTGCCACTTGTTTTTTTGTTTTTTAAACAAATAAAGTTTTTCTTAGTTTCTGATTTCGCAAATAAGTAATTTTTCTCCTTCACTGATGGACGCTGTTGAGACTGCATTGATGGACACTGATGAGGCTGCACTCACGGACGCTGATGAGGCTGCATTGATGAACACTGGTGAGACTTCACTGATGGAGACTGGTGAAGCTGCACTGATGGACACTGATAAGGCTGCATTGATGGACACTGATGAGGCTGCACTGATGGAGACTGGTGAGGCTGCACTGATGGAGACTGGTGAGGCTGCATTGATGGACACTGATGAGGCTGCACTGATGGACACTGATAAGGCTGCATTGATGGACACTGATGAGGCTGCACTGATGGAGACTGGTGAGGCTGCATTGATGGACACTGATGAGGCTGCACTGATGGAGACTGGTGAGGCTGCACTGATGGACACTAGTAAGACTGCACTGATGAGGCAGCACTGATGGACACAGGTGAGGCTTCACTGATGGATATTGGTGAGGCTTCACTGATGGAGACTGGTGAGGCTGCACTGATGGACACTGATAAGGCTGCATTGATGGACACTGATGAGGCTGCACTGATGGACACTGATAAGGCTGCATTGATGGACACTGATGAGGCTGCACTGATGGAGACTGGTGAGGCTGCATTGATGGACACTGATGAGGCTGCACTGATGGAGACTGGTGAGGCTGCACTGATGGACACTAGTAAGACTGCACTGATGAGGCAGCACTGATGGACATTGGTGAGGCTTCACTGATAGAGACTGGTGAGGCTGCACTGATAGACACTGATAAGGCTGCATTGATGGACACTGATGAGGCTGCTTTGATGGACACTGATAAGGCTGCACTGATGGAGACTTGGAAGGCTGCAATGATGGACACTGATGAGGCTGCACTGATGGACACCAATGAGGCTGCACTGATGGACACTGATGAGGCTGCATTGATGGACACTGGTGAGGCTTCACTGAAGGGCACTGGTGAGGCGGCACTGATGAGGAGGCACTGTGGTGAAATACAAATTTAGACTTTCCAAATCCAGGCCAGCCATAGACAGCGTGATTTTCTTTCCTGCAACCCCTAAAAATCACTTGATTCCTACATCAGCACGGTGAGTGTTAACCACTTAAGGACCCCCGCACGCACATATACGGCCACAGAATGGCACGTACAGGCACAAGGGCGTAAATTTACGTCCCCGCCTGAGTGCGGTTCGGGGGTCCCATCGGGACCCCCTCCGCGGCGTGCGGGGGTCCCCCTACCTCTGGGAGCGATCCGGGATCTGCGGGCGGATGTCCGTGATATCCGCCCCCCCCCCGCGATCGCTCCCAGCCAATGGGAGCGCGCTCCCAGCCTGTCACTTCCTCCTCCTGTGTTTACACAGGAAGGAGGAAATGATGTATTCTCTCATCGCAGCGCTGTTTCCCAGCGCTGCTGATGAGAGAAGACATGACAAGTAAGTGTGCACCAACACAACACTGACACACACTCACATAGGCATATTAACCCCTTGTGATCGCCCCCCCACCCCCTGTCACAGTGTCACTGAATGCAGTGATTTAATCACTGCATTTAGTGTCAGTGTGACAGGCAGTGTAAAAAACAGTTAGTGTTAGGTTCAGGATAGCCCCCCCACCCCCCCTAATAAAGTTTTAACCCCCTGATCACCGCCCTAGTTAACCCTTTCACTCCCTATTGCCAGCGTCACTAAGCGATCATTTTTCTGATCGCTGTATTAGTGCCGCTGTTCCCGCTAGGTAGCTATTATTTTTTATTGCGATTTTTTTTTTTACTAAAGACATGTGGCTAAATAAATTTTGGCCTAAATGTTTGACTAAAATTTAGTTTATTTGATTTTTTTTTTAACAAAAAGTAAAAAATAGTGTTTTTTTTTTCAAAAATGTCGCTCTATTTTTGTATATAGCGCAAAAAATAAAAATCGCAGAGGTGATCAAATACCACCAAAAGAAAGCTCTATTTGTGGGAAGAAAAGGACGCAAATTTTGTTTGGGAGCCACATCGCACGACCGCGCAATTGTCTGTTAAAGCGACGCAGTGCCGAATCGCAAAAACACCTTGGGTCATTTACCAGCGTATTGGTCCGGGTCTTAAGTGGTTAATGTGGGAGTCCATCCTGTGGAGCCCTTGGTGGGGGAAGCAGTCCCTGCCTGGAGAACACAGTAATTACTGCTAGCGGCAATAATAGCCAATAGCAATAATCTCATGGAAAATCCAACATGCTGATCGATCGACCCACTTGGGTACATTCAGCCTGCCCACACATGCTTCATATCTGGGATGGTCCTTGCTGAACCGGCGGAGATTCGAACTGTCTATGGCTGACTTCAGTGCCAATGATGAAGTGTTTAAAGTGGAACTGAACGCATTAACTTAAAGGGGTGTTCCAGCCAAAATTGTGTTTATTAAAAGTCAGCAGCTACAAAAAGTGTAGCTGCTGGCTTTTAATAAACACTCACTTACCTGCTCCTGCGTTCCAGCGACACGCCGACTGGGGCTCCGCTCCTCCCCCCCCCTCCCCAGCCGGCGTCTCCATCTCGACTGTGGGCACCCAGCCGTGACAGCCTTCGGCTTCGCGGCCGGGCACCCACTGCGCATGCACGCGCAGCGCGGCTCGCCGCTGATTGGAGAGGCGATCGCATGGGACCTGTCAGTGTCCCATGTGATCGCCTACAGGGAGGGGCTGGTGTAGGCGATTAAGGCTTAATCGCCTAACCAGCCCCTCGGCGGAAGCAGGAAGTAAGACAGTGAGTTCCACTCCTACTGAAGCCCCCACTCCCCCCCCAAAAAAAATTACATGCCAAATGTGGCATGTAAAGGGGTGAGGAGTGGAACAATAGGAAGTTCCAAATTTGGGTGGAACTCCTCTTTAACGGTTTCCCAAAACTGTCACAATTGTTTCTGCTCTCAAGTGAACTGTCAAGGCATCAAATGACTGGTTTTAACCACTTCAGTACTGGACAATTTCACCCCCTTCCTGCTCAGACCAATTGTCAGCTTTCAGCGCTCTCACACTTTGGATGACAATTACTCAGTCATGTAACGCTGTACCCAAACAACATTTTTGTATTTTTTTTCACACAAATAAAGCTTTCTTTTGGTGGTATATAATTAGTAGTGTTGCTCACGTTATTTTTCGTTTCAAATTTATTTTTAAAACAGATCACATCCTAGTGATCTGATCTCCATCGACGTCTAAAAGCATTGCTGGTATGATTAGAGACCCTGGGCCGAGTAGCTGAGGCGATCCTTTTATGTTGCCGAATATTCGCGAATACTTTCTTTGCCCTTCTGTGTTTTGTGTATATAAAAAAATAAAATAAAATTTGCTTTAGCTTAGTCATATAAGTTTGTGTAAGTAGAGTTAGTGTTTAGTGCATATTAGTTTAGTAATCCAGGAAATGATCTCCGTTTTCGCGTGTTGACGAGAATTTCGCAATCAATTTCGCATTAGCGAAATTTCGCAATTTTCTTTTTTTGATAAAATATCACGAATATTCGATATTAACGAATATTCGCGAATATTCTTCTATATATTCGCGAAATATCGCGAAATCGAATATGGCGTATTCCGCTCATCACTAATGCCGAATCGCGACTATTGCCGGCAATATCACTATCTGAATCGATGCGATGCGGTCTTTGTGGCACCGCACCGATTCCCAAAAGTAGTTCCTGCAGTACTTTTGCTGACTTTGGGTGCGATTTCAATAGACATCTGTGCATGAACCCCGCACAGATATCTGTCAGAACGACCCCCGAATTCAGAATGCATTCAGCTGAACTCACACAATTTCTAACCTGCAGCAATGTCAACCTGGGCTGAGGACTTGGAATGTCCCCCCCCCCCCAAATGACCCCTTTTTGGAAAGTAGACAGTCCAAGGTATTTAGTAAGAGGCATGGTGAGTTGTTTTTAGTTGTAATTTTATCCCACAATTCTTGTGAAAATTAAGATTTTTTTTTTTACACTTTTACTAAGTTATATCTCACCCACAACATGAGCATACACCCCCAAAATACATTCTGCTACTTTTTCCTTCTGAGTATGGCGATACAACATGTGTGGGACTTATACACAGCCTGTTAAGCTAGAAAGAAAGTTGGGACTTTAAATGAAACATGCACCTAAGGGGGTGGTAACGGACCATGGGTGTCTGACCAATAGGATAAATATTGCAACTGTACTAGCTGAATCTCTATACCCAGCACACAGAAATAATACAAAGTAATATCATTTATTTCATATATATACATATAATACATTATAGCATAAAAGCATTAACATACTGTACATGGTAATAGTATAATAAAATGTCAGGCATTTAATCCATATATCACATGATAACCATATACATGTCACGATTATTACAGCATAATACACTTAAAAATAGTAAGATGATCCCATGTAATACATGATAGTAACATCGGAATAGCTTGACGCGTTTCGTGGAACTCTCCACTCATCAGGAGCTGATGCTGATGTGTATCTGAAATTGATAAGATTAATAAGCCGTTGTTACAGGGTATAAGATAGACTGCAGGAGTCTTATACCCTCATACAGAGGCCAAACATGCAGGGATCACCGCCAGGCGTTCTAGAAGCATAAATCTAATTTCAGTCCTACCCATCTCACTTTTGAAGGCCCTGGAGCACCAGAACAATGGAAACGCCCACAAAATGACCACATTTTGGAAAGCAAACACCACAACATATATTGTATGAGGCATGGGCTGGAGACAGTTACTTGGGTACTCAGATGGGCTGCAGATAGGTACTCGGGTACTCTAATGGGCTGCAGTAGGTACTTGGGTACGTGCCCAATCCCGCCAGGAAGCTGACACGGCTAATCACAGGCAGTGCGACATTTCCTGGTTCGCAGCTGCACAGATCGGGAAATGTCTCACTGCCTGTGATTAGCCGTGTTCAGTGTCGGCTTCCTGGCAGGATTAGGCACGTGGGGTTTTGAACACGCCCAAGTCCATCTATACTCGGGTACTCTGGGCTGAAGACAGGTACTCTAATGGGCATGTGACAGGAACTCGGGTACTCTGATGGGCTGGAGACAGGTACTTGGGTACTCTAATGGGCATGTGACAGGAACTCGGGACTCTGATGGGCTGGAGACAGGTACTTGGGTACTCCCATGGGCTGGAGACAGGTACTTGGGTACTCCCATGGGCTGGAGACAGGTACTCGGGTACTCCAATGGGTTGGAGACAGGTACTCAGGTACTCCGATGGGCTGGAGACAGGTACCTGGGTACTCTGATGGGCTGGAGACAGGTACTTGGGTACTCCCATGGGCTGGAGAAAGGTACTTGGGTACTAGGATGGGCTGGATGGAGACAGGTACTTGGGTACTCCCATGGGCTGGAGACAGGTACTTGGGTACTCCCATGGGCTGGAGACAGGTACTTGGGTACTCCCATGGGCTGGAGACAGGTACTCAGGTACTCCGATGGGCTGGAGACAGGTACCTGGGTACTCTGATGGGCTGGAGACAGGTACTTGGGTACTCCCATGGGCTGGAGACAGGTACTTGGGTACTCCGATGGGCTGGAGACAGGTACTTGGGTACTCCGATGGGCTGGAGACAGGTACTTGGGTACTCCCATGGGCTGGAGACAGGTACTTGGGTACTCCCATGGGCTGGAGACAGGTACTTCGGTACTCCCATGGGCTGGAGACAGGTACTTGGGTACTCCTGGGCTGGAGACAGGTACTTACTTGGTACTCCGATGGGCTGGAGACAGGTACTTGGGTACTCCGATGGGCTGGAGACAGGTACTTGGGTACTCCGATGGGCTGGAGACAGGTACTTGGGTACTCCCATGGGCTGGAGACAGGTACTTGGGTACTGATGGGCTGGAGACACAGGTACTTGGGTCCGATGGGCTGGAGACAGGTACTTACTCCATGGGTGGAGACAGGTCTGGGTACCATGGGCTGGAGACAGTACTTGGGTACTTGGGTGGAGACAGGTCTGACTCCCTGGGCTGGAGACAGGTACTTGGGTACTTGTGGAGACAGGTCTTGGGTACTGAGGGCTGGAGACAGGATGGGTACTCCCTGCTTGAGACAGGTACTTGGGTACTCCCTGGGCTGGAGACAGGTACTTGGGACTCCCATGGGCTGGAGACAGGTACTTGGGTACTCCCTGGGCTGGAGACAGGTACTTGGGTCTCCCGATGGGCTGGAGACAGGTACTTGGGTACTCCCATGGGCTGGAGACAGGTACTTGGGTACTTGGGTGGAGACAGGTCTTGGGTACCATGGGCTGGAGACAGGTACTTGGGTACTCCCATGGGCTGGAGACAGTACTTGTACTGGGCTGGAGACAGGTACTTGGTACTCCCATGGGCTGGAGACAGGTACTTGGGTACTCCGATGGGCTGGAGACAGGTACTTGGGTACTCCCATGGGCTGGAGACAGGTACTTGGGTACTCTGATGGGCTGGAGACAGGTACTTGGGTACTCTGATGGGCTGGAGACAGGTACTTGGGTACTCCCATGGGCTGGAGACAGGTACTTGGGTACTCTGATGGGCTGGAGACAGGTACTTGGGTACTCCCATGGGCTGGAGACAGGTACTTGGGTACTCTGATGGGCTGGAGACAGGTACTTGGGTACTCCGATGGGCTGGAGACAGGTACTTGGGTACTCCCATGGGCTGGAGACAGGTACTTGGGTACTCTGATGGGCTGGAGACAGGTACTTGGGTACTCTGATGGCTGGAGACAGGTACTTGGGTACTCCCATGGGCTGGAGACAGGTACTTGGGTACTCTGATGGGCTGGAGACAGGTACTTGGGTACTCCCATGGGCTGGAGACAGGTACTTGGGTACTCCCATGGGCTGGAGACAGGTACTTGGGTACTCCCATGGGCTGGAGACAGGTACTTGGGTACTCCCATGGGCTGGAGACAGGTACTTGGGTACTCCGATGGGCTGGAGACAGGTACTTGGGTACTCCCATGGGCTGGAGACAGGTACTTGGGTACTCTGATGGGCTGGAGACAGGTACTTGGGTACTCTGATGGGCTGGAGACAGGTACTTGGGTACTCCCATGGGCTGGAGACAGGTACTTGGGTACTCTGATGGGCTGGAGACAGGTACTTGGGTACTCCCATGGGCTGGAGACAGGTACTTGGGTACTCTGATGGGCTGGAGACAGGTACTTGGGTACTCCGATGGGCTGGAGACAGGTACTTGGGTACTCCCATGGGCTGGAGACAGGTACTTGGGTACTCTGATGGGCTGGAGACAGGTACTTGGGTACTCTGATGGGCTGGAGACAGGTACTTGGGTACTCCCATGGGCTGGAGACAGGTACTTGGGTACTCTGATGGGCTGGAGACAGGTACTTGGGTACTCCCATGGGCTGGAGACAGGTACTTGGGTACTCCCATGGGCTGGAGACAGGTACTTGGGTACTCCCATGGGCTGGAGACAGGTACTTGGGTACTCCCATGGGCTGGAGACAGGTACTTGGGTACTCCGATGGGCTGGAGACAGGTACTTGGGTACTCCCATGGGCTGGAGACAGGTACTTGGGTACTCTGATGGGCTGGAGACAGGTACTTGGGTACTCTGATGGCTGGAGACAGGTACTTGGGTACTCCCATGGGCTGGAGACAGGTACTTGGGTACTCTGATGGGCTGGAGACAGGTACTTGGGTACTCCCATGGGCTGGAGACAGGTACTTGGGTACTCTGATGGGCTGGAGACAGGTACTTGGGTACTCCGATGGGCTGGAGACAGGTACTTGGGTACTCCCATGGGCTGGAGACAGGTACTTGGGTACTCTGATGGGCTGGAGACAGGCCATTTCACACTGAGGCACTGCAAAAACGTCCTAAAACTTTAGAGTCTTAGCGGTGCTTTACCAGCACATTGGGATTGCAGATAAGGCTTCACTTGAATAACGCTGTAATAACGCTCAAAATACGCTTGAATAACGCCCCAGTGTGAAAGGGTCCTAAGTGTGGACGGGTGCAGGGTGTACCAAGATGTCTGCGACAGAACGTCAATTCGGGTGCACTTAATGATGGGTAGCGGCTTTCTGATACAACATAGGTTTTATACTGCGGGAGGGGGAGAAACCCCTGCACAGTGTCATGGGGGGTGGGTGCTCTCTGAGTCCCGCCCACAGAGCGACTGCCAGTGCCCCATAGACAAACCACACTCAGACTCCTCCTTCCTTTCCTACACTCTCACACCTTAATCAGGTTTTGGTGGCTTGTCCAGAAGGTTGCCCTATCTGATAGGTTCCGACCTCGACTGCGCAGGCGCTGCACTTGCGCAGTCGGAGGCTACGGAAATCTCCGAGGCCGAACAGCTGTTTACAGAGCTGTTTACCGAGTTAGCTGTAAACGGAGCATGCGTAATGAACATTGCACTCGCTCCGGACTTCGCCCTCCCAAGCTCGGCCCGCCCTCCTATGCCTCAATTGGTGTAGACTTTAGATTTCCCCGCCCCGCTCTTCAACATTCGGCCGCGCCCCCCTACGTCTCTCGCGTTCTGTGTTTTGGTCGTCGGAGCGTTCCGTAGAGAAGGAAGCGGTGCCGGTTCGAGTATTTGGAGGTGTGCTGGGATCGGGGTGCCGGGTAGCGGTGTATGTATAACCGGGGAGATCCGTAGGGGGAAGGCGGAGAAGCTGCACTCCACACTGGGGGGAGATTTCTTCACTAACAGCTGACACCTTCTCATTTCCATACATCATCCTCTATTATCATTTCATTACTGTGAGAATTAGAAAGGGAAGTTGTGATTGGTCACCCCATACCGGACACAATGGAGGAGATTTACTAAGACTGGAGAATGCACAATCTGGAGCAGCTGTGCATGATAGCCAATCAGCATCCAGCTTTTATTGTGAAAGCTTCATTGAACAAGCTGAAGTTAGAAGCTGATTGGCTGCCAGGCACAGCTGCACCAGATTTTTAGTAAATCTCCCCCATTGTGTGTTTGGAGTTGTGATTGGTGGGGGTGTGTTTGGATCCCCCAGAATCAGAAAGTGACCAGCGATCAATGGCGGCTGGTGGTAGTCAGGATATTGATCCGTGGAGCCGGTGACTTGTCATATTCTGCTCCCTATCGTACAATGCTCCGGAACTCACGTGGCGGCCAACTGCGCATGCGCGATGCGTTTCAAGCGCAATTGCGATGCGTTCCAATGGATTTACGGCAGTACACACCAGTGAAACCTCGGCCGACATCCAGGCTCTTCCCTTAACATCCCCGTGGATTGGAAGATGTTAAAAAAAGAGCCAGGAGGCGGAGCAAGCGCAGCGAGCCGTCCGAGCGAAGCAAGGACCTGAGGTCGACTGGCCACTTTCCTCTAAGTCCACGTCGCCCTGAATGCCGGGTTCGATGGTGTGTACTGTCGTAAATCCATTGGAATGCATCGCAATTGCAGTTGGAACACATGCGCAGTTGGCCGCCACGTGACTTCCGGAGCATTGTACGATAGGGAGCAGAATATGACACGTCACCAGCAGTGATGTTGCCAGGTGGGGGTGTGGGCCGCACCCGTGGATAGCAGCAGCGCTAACACCATGCGCTGCCCTACACTGATCTGCGCCACCCTCGCTCTGTCAGTGGAGTGTAGTCAGACTGAAGCCGCCGGCGCCTCCTCCTCTCTGTTTACATGCAGTGAGGAGGAGGAGCCCTAGGGACACACACTGCTCTGTGTACACAACCGCGGCCGCGCTGTTCTGAGATCTGTACTGTACACTATAATAAGTAGATGGACATGTGTGGCGGGGAAATGTGCCTATGCTGATTGGGGGGGGGGGGGGGGTCTGCACCAATTGGGGTGTCTATACTGCGGGGGTCTGCACTAAGGGAGTGTCAATACTTCTGGGTTCTGTACTAAGGGGGGTGTGTATATACTGATGGGGGGGGGGGTCTGCACTAAGGGGGTGCCTATACTTCTGGGGGTCTGTACTAAGGGGGGTGTTTGTATACTGTGGGGGTCTGCACTAAGGGGGGATTCTATACTGATGGGGGGGGGGGTCTGCACTAAGGGGGGATCTATACTGATAGGGGGGTCTGCATTAGGTAGGGGGATTCTATACTGATATTGGGGTCTGCACTAAGAGGGGGTATTTTAACACTGATGAGGGGGGGGGGGGGGGTCTATAGTGATGGGGTGTGGTATACTGCAGGGGGCTGTACTAAGGGGGATTCAATAATGATGGGGGGATTCTATACTAATGGGGGTCTGCACTAAAGGGGGGGTGTCTGCACTAAGGGGAGATTCTACACTGATGGGGGTGTCTGTACTAATGAGGGGGTTCTGTACTGAGGGAGGAGGTCAGTACTTAGTAGGGGGGTCTGTACTGAAGGGGAGTCTGTACTAAGGAGGGGTGTGTATACTGCGGGTGTTTAGTAGGGATTCTATACTGATGGGGGGGGTCTGCACTAAGGGGGATTCTATAATGATGGGGGGTCTGCACTAAAGGTGGGGGTAGTGTCTGCAGTAAGGGACGATTCTGTACTTGGTAAGGGGGGGGTCTGTACGTACTTGGTGAGGGGGGTCTGTACTTGGTGAGGGGGGGGTCTGTACTTGGTGAGGGGGGGTCTGTACTTGGTGAGGGGGGGTCTGTACTGGTGAGGGGGGGTCTGTACTTGGTGAGGGGGGGTCTGTACTTGGTGAGGGGGGGTCTGTACTTGGTGAGGGGGGTCTGTACTTGGTGAGGGTGGTCTGTGGTTTGTACTTGGTGAGGGTGGTTTGTGGTTTATACTTGGTGAGGGTGGTTTGTGGTTTGTACTTGGTGAGGGTGGTTTGTGGTTTGTACTTGGTGAGGGTGGTCTGTGGTTTGTACTTGGTGAGGGTGGTCTGTGATTTGTACTTGGTGAGGGTGGTCTGTGATTTGTACTTGGTGAGGGGGGTTTGTGGTTTGTACTTGGTGAGGGGGGTTTGTGGTTTGTACTTGGTGAGGGGGGTCTGTGGTTTGTACTTGGTGAGGGGGGGGGTCTGTGGTTTGTACTTGGTGAGGGGGGGGGTCTGTGGTTTGTACTTGGTGAGGGGGGGGGGGTCTGTGGTTTGTACTTGGTGAGGGTGGTCTGTGATTTGTACTTGGTGAGGGGGGTTTGTGGTTTGTACTTGGTGAGGGGGGTTTGTGGTTTGTACTTGGTGAGGGTGGTCTGTGGTTTGTACTTGGTGAGGGTGGTCTGTGGTTTGTACTTGGTGAGGGGGGTTTGTACTTGGTGAGGGGGGTTTTGTGGTTTGTACTTGGTGAGGGGGGTTTGTAGTGGCCTGGAGGAGCGGAGGACGTCTAAAGACGTCCTCCCAGAGAAGTAGAGCCACCCTGCGGCTGTACAAAGTCGTACGGCCGTCGGGAAGTAGTTAATAAAAAAGTGAAATTATGTGCAGCGCTCAAAACATGGAAATACATATGTATACAGACTAATGTACACTGTGCAATGACCACAAAAACGAATACAGTGGAACCTCAGTTTAAAAATAACTTGGTTTGAGAGCGTTTTGATTTGCAAACCATTTTTTTTTCTAAAATTCTGCCTCGCTTTGCGAGTGTTGACTAGCAAGACGAGTAGAATTTCAGCTAAATAGACCTGCAGTACCTCATCTGGCCTGAGGTACGGGGGCGCAGGAGCCGAGCCAAAGTGACCTCTGGCCTTTTCGGCGCTCTCTGGCGCCCCCCCACCTCTGGCCGCATTCAGTATAGAATCCCATTGAAGTCAATGCGTAACTAATTTTCATTTCCATTCACTTCAATAGGAAAACTCGCTTTGATATGCAAGTACTTTGGATTACGAGCATACTCCTGGAAATCCGAGGTTCAACTGTAATAATGAAAATGAGATGTGCCTTCATACAAACATTACATAGGTTGAAAAAAGACACAAGTCCATGCAGTTTAACCATAAAAAATAAAATTTATAATATCATACAATTCCCATATACCCAATTCTACAGCCACAGTTGATCCAGAGGAAGGCGAAAAACCCCAGCAAAGCATGATCCAATTTGCTACAGCAGGTGGAAAAAATCCTTCTTGTTCCCCGAGAGGCAATCCGATATTCACCGGATCAACTTTACCTATAAATGTCGGTACTCAGTTATATTATGTACATCTAGGAAAGAATCCAGGCCTTTCTTAACCACTTCAATACCAGGATTTTATACCACCTCCATACCGGGCCTATTCTGACACTTCTCTCCTACATGTAATAATCATCATTCTTTTGCTAGAAAATTACAAAGTACCCCCAAACATTATATATGTTTTTTTAGCAGACACCCTAGGGAATAAAATGGAGGTCATTGCAATGATTTTTCAAACGCCTTTTTTTTGTAAAAATTGTTTCATGAATTAAGAAAAAAATAACAAAACAGTAAAGTTAGCCCAATTTTTTGTATTCATGTGAACGATTCAGCTACACCGAGTAAATAGATACCCAACATGTCACGCTTTAATTATGCGCACACTCATGGAATGGCGCCAAACTTCGGTACTTAAAAATCTCCAAAGGCAACGTTTTATTTTATTTTTTACAGGTTACAGTTTAGATTTACAGAGGAGATCTAGTGCTAGATTCGTTGCTGGCACTCTAACGCACGCGCGATACCTCACTTATGTGGTTTAAACAGCGTTTACATATGTCGGCGGGACTTACGTGTGCGTTCGCTTCTGCACGCGAGCTATCGGGGACAGGGGCGTTTTAATATTTTTTTTATCTTTTTATTTTTTTTGACTTATTTTTTATTCTTTTTTTTTACACTTTTTTTTTTTTTTCACTTTACATTCCTTGTAATAGGAATAAAACATCCCTTGTAATAGGAAATGTGTGTGACAGGTCCTCTTTATGGAGAGATGTGGGGTTTAATAAGACCTCACATCTCTCCTCCAGGCTGGAAACCATGAGATCGGTGAAAAAGAATTCACCGATCTCATGAATGGTGGCTTACAGCCGCAATTGCGGCTTTGTTTACTTACGGGGACCCGGGCGTGACGTCATCACATCGCGCCCGGGTCCTCCGGTCATAGAGATGGTCACCAGTCATCTCTATGCTTCCTGCCGACGCAGACGATTCGTTCTCTGGGCCCCCGAAGGTACGGGAGAGCCCGGAGAAGCACCGGATGGCGGCGGGAGGGGGGGGATGTCCCCTCCCGCGGCCTGTAAGAACAATCAAGCGACGGAACGATCGTTCTTACATTGTGCAGAATCGCCGGCTGAAGAAGAGGATATCTGGATGATGCCTCTGGCTGCAGGAATCATTCAGATATCCACCCGCAAAGCCCAGGCCGTCAATTGACGGCCACTTATGATGGTAGATCCCATCTCTGGCCGTCAATTGTGTATGGCCGGGTATTGAAGTGGTTAAAGCAATCTACTGAGCTGGCCAGAACAACGTCTGGAGGGAGTCTATTCCACATTTTCACAGCTCTTACTGTGAAGAAACCTTTCCGTATTTGGAGGTGAAATCTCTTTTCCTCCAGACGTAAAGAGTGCCCCCTTGTCCTCTGTGATCACCTTAAAGTGAATAACTCAACACCAAGTTCACTATATGGACCCCTTATATTTTTGTACATGTTGATCATATCCCCCCTTATTCTCCTCTTCTCAAGAGTGAATAAATTCAGTTCCTCTAATCTTTCCTCATAGCTGAGCTCCTCCATGCCTCTTATCAGTTTGGTTGCCCTTCTCTGCACTTTCTCCAGTTCCCCGATATCCTTTTTGAGAACTGGTGCCCAAAACTGAACTGCATATTCCAGATGAGGTCTTACTAATGATTTGTACGGGGGGGGGGGGGGGGATGATATCTCTCTTTCTGGAGTCCATACCTCACTTATACAAGAAAGGACTTTGCTCGCTTTGGAAACGCTTGGCATTGCATGCCATTATTGAGCTTATGATCGACCAAAACCCCCAGATCCTTCTACACTACAGATCCCCCCAGTTGTACTCCCCCCTAGCATGTATGATGCATGCATATTCTTGGCCCCCAAGTGCATAACTTTATATTTATCAACATTAAACCTCATCTGCCACTTAGTCGCCCAATTAGACAGAGCATTGAGGTCGGCTTGTAAATTGGAGATATTCCACTGCCTAGCTTGGTGTCATCTGACGGAAATGTTTTTCTTTTTATTTTTATCAAATACTGTTTATTAGCAAAAATATCACAAATCATTTTACACTTTTTCTTTGTGCGCGGCAATACAAACAGCAAAAAAAAAGCCACAACTTCTTCACTACCTCCCCCTCCTCTTCTCCTCACTCTCCCCCCTCCTTCCACCTACATTCTTACTCCCCTTTCGTCTCTTCCTCTCTCATCCCCTACACCCACCATTTAGGCCCCTTCCACATTGCGGCGGCAGCCGTGCTGGCGGTATAGCGCCGCTAAAAATAGCAGCGCTATATCGTCGGGATTTGCGGCCGCTAGCGGGGCGGTATTAACCCCCGCTAGCGGCCATGAAAGGGTTAATACCGCCCGCAATGTGCCTCTATAGATATTGCCACGGTTTCCCATTGTTTTCAATAGGAAGGAGCAGTACACACGCCGCTCCTCTCACTGCTCCAAAGATGCTGCTGGCAGGAGATTTTTTTTCTCTCCCGCCAGCGCATCGCCTCAGTGTGAAAGCCCTCGGGCTTTTACATTGAGGTTGCTTGGCAGGAGTTTTTCAGGCGGTAAAGCAGCGCTATTTTTATTTATTTATATATATATATATATATATATAATATATATAGGAATTTTTAACCACTTAAACACCAAACCTTTTTCTGACAGCTATCATTTTTTTGCTAGAAAATTACTTAGAACTCCCAAAGATTATATAACTTTTTAGTAAAGACCCTAGAGAATAACATTTTTGGAAAAAATTACTTTAATGAATAAAAAAAAAAAAACAAAAAAAAAACTATCCAGTAAAGTTAGCCCATTTTTTTTTTCTTGTATAAATGTAAAAGATTTTACGATGTGAGAGAATCGCGATCTTCATTCTAAGCAAAAAAATCGCGATTCTCATTTTGGCCAGAATCGTGCAGCTCTAGTCTATATGCACGGCTTTGCAAGGCAAGCTTGCCAGGAATCCCGGCAGGAAAACCAACGTTTTTTTTCCTGACAGGATTTCTAGCCGTGTGTACAGGGCTTGATGCACTTTGCATAAAAACAGGGATTTTTCGTTCACACACATTGCTGTGCATGTTTAAGCTGGCCAACTGCGTCAAAGTAATCCCTCTCTGGCCAGTCCCTACTTTAATCTAATTTTATTTATTCACACACACCCTATAAAACATGTCTTTGGGTGTTGGAGGAAACCGGAGTGCCCGGGGGAAAACCTCCTTACTTAACATACACAGCAAAAATACACAACAAACACACTATCTATGAAAATGGTGGCTTGATCCGCGGTGATGATGATCATCTGTTCACAATTCAGCAGCTGTATCTGTGGGAAGAGAAGAAACATGTATTAATGGTTTCATAAAAGAAGTAAAGTTTACCAGCAAAAATATATGTTCTAAATAACTCTATCGGCTAGCAAAGCAGACACTGTCACCCAAAAATGGTCAAGACGCAGAAAAGACACGAATCGGAATTAGCCAAGTCACCCTCGCCCGATGTTCTATCGAATAGTGTCCTCCGGTGGGTCTGTGCACTAGGGAACGTCACTCCAGCTCATATGTTGATCAGCTGGCAGGACCTGAACCTAGCGCATGCGCATATAGTCCGCAGCATTTTTTGACACTATGCAAACAGTGTAGGGGAAATGTAATGGTCAGATTATGCCCCGCTACTGCGAGGCGTGTTTTGTGTGTGTTGCAATACAACCTTAGACACAGGCAAATCCCCCCGTTCAACATACTGAAGCTGCCCTGCAACACACACACACACACACACAAGACACCCCGTAGTAGCGGGGCATAATCTGACAATTGCGTTCTCCCTCCGCTGTTTGCATAGCGTCAGATAATGCCTCCTACGATCAGAGCATGCGTCTACACATCATTGGGAAATCAGCTGGACAATCGTTCCGTACTGGGCATTCACAGTCCAGTGAAGGCATTTTTCGACAGAGGGCACTATTGGATAGAACACCAAAACAGTGGACAGGTTCTTGTCTCTTGCATCATCTCCCGATTCAGCCACAGCAGCTAATGAATCGCCCAATAAAATATTTTCCTGTGTTGTTTTCCATAGAGCAGGGAAAGCTTAGAACCTCTGTTAGTCCCCCCCCCCCCCCTTGGGAAACGAACGGGTTCTACTCATGTCCTTCTCGGTGGCACCAGGAGCTTCACTCGTACCTCCACCATTTACCAGCAATTGAGGTATCAAATATTAGTGAATTATCCCTATAACCCTATACAGTTGAACCTCGGATTACGAGCATAATCCAAAGTACTCGAATCCAAAGTACTCGCATGTCAAAGCAAGTTTTCCCATTGAAGTCAATGGAAACGAAAATAATTTTGTTCCGCATTAACTTCAATGGGATGCAATACCGAATGCGGCCAGAGGTGGGGAGTGCCAGAGAACGGCCGAAAAGCCCCAAGGATACTTCGGCTTCTGTGCCCCTGTACCTCAGGCCAAATGAGGTACTGCAGGCCTATTTAGCTCGAATTCTGCTAGTCTTGCGAGTCAACACTCGAGTCAGAATTAAAAAAATAAATTAAAGTTGCTCGCAAATCAAAACACTCTCAAACCAAGTTACTCTTAAATCGAGGTTCCACTGTATAGCCTTTGGCATCTGAGCAGACAATCCAAATCAGTTGGTGGACATGATTCTGAGTAAATACAAAGCTAATGTTCATTTTGTAATTATTTTGTTATTTCACAGAGCAGAAGACTTTATCTGATTCACCAATTTTATTATAATATTTTATCCATCAAATCGCTGTGTAATAAGGATCTGCATTATAGCAAACCTCATAGATTACATTCACTATACGGGATGCAGTGTCAATAGGCTCTATTCACAAAGCTATCACACAAGGATAAGGATCCCTATTTTCAATAAGTGACCATTTTGCGAGTTGGAGCCTAGGTTAACACTGAAGCGATTTGTCATGCGATTTGAGAGATAAAATCGCATGACAAGTCGCAGCCTATTGGCGGCAATGGCACTGTGCGACACAGATTTTGCGGCGCCGCTCCGATATGCAAACGTAGTTCCTGCACTACTTGCAGATTTCAGGTGCGATTTCTATAGACATCTGTGTATGAAGCCACACAAATGTCTCAAGTAGCACCTGAAATCGCGCTGACCTTGCTACTTTGAAATCGCGCTACTTCAAGTAAAGTAGCACGATTTCAATGTAGCATCAGTGTGAACCAGGGCGGAAGGATAAATTTCCCCGTTTAAAATATTTTTCTTTCCATCGGGCATGGCTTACCTGTTGCTGCTGATATGGTTCTTCTATTCATCTCTGGTGGGTGTATGAATTCGTAAAGTTAGTGCTTCACGATCGAAGTCCATCCTAACTGGTGGCTGTAGAGATGATAATAGTCCAGGGATGATAACGGCCATCCGTCCATAATTTGGTACATCAAATGCGGACTGTAGGTGAGATAAGAAAAGTTAGTTATTTCAAAGGGTTTCTTAATGAGCAAAAACAATTCTAAATGTTTTTGCCAAATATTGAAACACAATCACTTGCACTCAGAAATAGTAAAGCCCTGTACACACGCTCGGTTTTCACGATGGTAAAAAGTCCGGAAAAGCCGAGAACAGGGCAGGAAAACTGCCATGGAGCTTTAGCCGGGAATCCCGGCCGTGTGTATGATCCATGGGCACAGCCTCGCAGTGTTTCCCATAGAGAATTAGTAAATCTTGCGGAGAGAAAAAAGCCGGGAATCCCGCTGGGGAAAATAGAGAGCAGGTTGTCTTTTTTTTTTTTTTCCCGTTGGGATTCCCGGCTGTTTTCCTGATGGGAAAACTGTGAGGAAGCAGACACATGTCCGGTTTTCCCGGCCAAAAGATCTCCTGGCAGTTTTGCCGACTGGAAAACTGGTCGTGTGTACGTGGCTTAAAAGTGATATAAAAGACTAACGGATGTAGGACACTTACCCATATATGATGATTGACCCCGGCGCGGCAGTATGGACAGGTTCTGCTCTGCTCCATCCACCTGGTGATGCATTCATCGTGGAATTGGTGAGAACAGGGAAGTGTAGAGCTTTTGTCTTCCTCTTCTATTTCCAGCAAACAGACGCTGCATTCAGGCAGCTCATCGCTCTCCTGGTTACAAGGTGGAGTCTGGGGATTCTCCGGTTCTGCCTGCTTCTGGTCGATCGTAGAGTCGTTTCTCTCGGGGTTCTCATCGCTTCTGGAACTCTGGAGCAGTTGTTCTTCAGGCTCACGGGCCCATATTAAAGTCCTGGATTCTCTGATATGAGGTATGGGAGAATCTTGGCCTGTAGAAACAATAATGTTTAGTAAATTGGTGATACCTTCCTCTAGGGGTGCAACAGATCAAAAAATTCACGGTTCGGATCGTTCCTCGTATCGGAGTCACGGATCGAATAATTTTTCGGATCGGCAAAAAGACATACGTTTTGTCTTTTTGTTTAACACTTTTTTCCATCGCCGCCAACTTGCTATACCCCACACTCCTGCACAGTAATGACAGAGTGAGAAGGGGGCAAGCGGACATTTTGTTACTCACCAGAGTTTTCGATTTTACAGTTATTTTCTACACAAAACTGAGCTTATATGCTTAAATACAGTGTTTGGAAATCCGACGGACTGTTTAGATGTTACATTTTAAAAGCAGCAGCAAACCTGCTGACCTTACATGGTTGCTAATGTGACAGAACACCTCTGATTTTCACATTTAACATCTAAACAGTCCATCGGATTTCCAAATACTATATTTAAGCATATAAGCTCTGTTTTGTGTTGAAAATAACTGTGAAATCTAAAACTCCGGTGGGTGTAACAAGATGTCCGCTTGCCCCCTTCTCACTCTGTCATTACTGTGCAGAAGTGTGGGGTATAGCAAAATGGCGGTGACGAAAAGGCCCTCTCTGAGAAATCTGTGATGGGTAGCCGAATGTGACGAGACGGTGGCTGACACCAGGGGGAAAAGATGGCGGCTGCTCTGGGAGCTAGTGTGCCGACCCGAAGGTGTTAATTCATACGAATCAATGAGGATCCGTTGCACTCCAACTCCCCTCCTGTCTAATGCTAAATATACATTCCAAATGTTATCTCTTAACTTTACTTCACTCCACTCCCCCCCCCCCCCCCCAACATTCTTTCTAACGATTGGCTTCTGTGGGACAGACTGCTTTACACACTGACCTAATGTCGGCCGGTTCCTGCTGAATGGTTATAAAGCTATAATTCATTTTGTAACCAACCCAAAATTCATTCACACAGCAGAAGGCTTTTTTCCCCGCTAATGCAATAAAAAATGTATTAATATTTTACCTGGTAATACTTGTAAAGTTGGCTCTCCGTTGTCAAAGCCGATGGAAAATGAGGCCCGGCTGGCCCAGAGTGATCCAGGGACCATTATAGTCAGGGTTCCGTAGTTGTCTATGTCAATTGTACGCTATATTTGAAAAGAAAGACATTTTTATATTTATTACGTTTCCCAAAAGTAACATTTCTGAATCAACTAAATAAGTTTATATAATAACAGATATAAGACACTTGCCTTCATATGCCAAGGGAACCTTTCATGGCAGATGGGACAGGTGGAATCCCTCTCCTGTGCCCATTTAGTGAGGCAAACGGCATGAAACTGGTGAGAACAGGGTAGTCTGCGGATATCTGCTTCCTCTTCCAATTGCTGTTGGCATACTCTGCAAGCAGGATGCTCCTCCCTCTGCTGATCGTGAAGATGGGGGCTCTGGATGCACCCCAGATCTGGCTGGTTTGGATCGACCTCAGGCGGCATGAATACCATTGGAACATCAGGGTCCCAATGTCTCTGGCGCAGCTGATGGGGGCTCTGGATGCTCCCTGGATCTGGTTGGTTCCGATCGACCTCAGGAGGCGTGAATACCATTGGAACGTCAGGGTCCTGATGTCTCTGGCGCAGCTGAGTTCCGTATCTCTGGGAGATGTCGTGGTGGTGACGTCTCTGGTGAAACTGATTTTCAGTCTCTCTGTCCCGCAGTGGGGATCTTGATCTTCTCCTTTGTGGTATTGGAGAAGTTTGCCCTGCAATATCGGTAAACAAGATAACAATAATTAAAAGACAAATTCCAAATATTTCTTTCATAAATATTTATTTAGAACAACGACTTTATGAGATTGTCCTCAGCGCCAGTAGATACAGGCAGACTGTCCCTCTATTGCATTCACCATAATAAATATTTGAGAACATTTATCAATCCTGTTATGCCTTGTACACACGTTCGGGTTTTCCGTCGGAATAAACTCAGACGGAATTCCATTCAAGCTGTCTTGTATACACACTGTCACACCAAATTCCGACTGTCACGAACGCGGCGACGTACAACACTACGACGAGCCTGAGAAAAATTAGGTTCAATGATTCCGTTTTTTTTTTTCTCCTCTAATTCCCTACATATGAACGGAATTTCTCCACCAGGAAAAAAAGAGAACCTGTTCTCTTTCTAAATTCCGACGGAAAAAAGTCAGATGGGGCACACACACTGACTTTTTCCATCAGAAATTCCAATCGTGTGTACAAGGCATTACAAGTTAAAGCAGTGCTGAACGAGAGCAGTGAGATGCATCATGAAAGAGATTTATTAAAAGGTTACAGCCTGAGTCCTAAACTCCTCCTTTGGCTGCACTTGTGACTGCAGTAATCCTGACCCTGACCACTTCTTTATTCTGTGTCAGTTTTGTGAAAATCTGTCTTATCTTCAGTAATCTATTCGAGAATTTTACAAACTGTTGCACTTGGCTGCCCAGGAATATAGTCACACAAGTCAGTTAACCAGTCGCAAAGACTTTTCTGAAAGATATGTAGCCTGATTGGTGACTAATTCCTAATCTACTTGATAAATGTCCCCCAATTTTTTTAATATCCAAAACAAAGAATAAACCCCCCTCTGTAACTGCTGCCACAGAAGTGTGAAGGGAGGAGCTCCAGTGTAGGGACTCTCCTGTACAATCCCTAATACAGGACACAGATGTGCCAATTTCCTATAATTCTGCCAATTTTCTATAATTCTAACCAGATTTCCATCATTAATACGATTGCCAGTAAAATATATAATAGGAAGCTCTATCTATATGAGAGGTATGTTAGGAGGATGTGTTTATCTGTATTGTTAGCAGAGGTTCCTCGAGACCTAAACATTATTTCAAGGCTTCCTTGGGGGCAAAAATGTTCAAAAGCGGATCTAAAACATTAAATGATTTATTATTTCAGCTGTGTGATTGCTCTGTAATAAGGATATATCTTATATGAAAGATTACATCCATAATACGTGGCTCCATTAGCCATAGGCTCCATTTACAAAGCTAACACACCAGGATGTTTTCTAAGGATTGGCAGTTATTTTCTGCTGAGCCATCCAGTGAGATTTGAAAACAAAAACGGTTACGTTCTGAAAATAGACTGTCTAAAAATAGATCGCCTTCCGCTTGTGTTAAAGCCGAGTGAAATGAGCCTCTGAAGAAATCCTTTCTTCCCTCTAGTTTTACAGATATAAACTCATATTTCCTATCAATTAGATCTGATTGAAAACTCATTACCGACTTTTTTTCTTTCATGAGAAGAACTATTTTCATAGTGGAAATCGTCAAATCTAAAAACTACTATTAGAGAATGGATTAAAAGTACATTTTGATAAGTGGAAATGATAATATTGAAATGGATCACATGACTTACCATATGGAAATGGGCATCTCTCCCTTTCTGATGGCCTTTCACGGTTGTAGAATCGTGAATAGCATCTATTTGCTCTTGACATCTTGGTAATATTAGATGTCAGATGCCTATTAGATGTTAATTTATATATAAATGTGAATAATTTCACTACAGACAACAACAATCTGAAAATCGCTGGAGAAACACCTCGGCAATGCTTTCAGTGTGGCTCCTACTAGGCATCTGCCGAGCACTGCTCTGGCTGGGGTATTTATTGACATCACAGTGTGACTTCCAGCTGACGTTTTGACTTCCAGCTGACATTTTGACTTCCAGCTGACGTTTTGACTTCCAGCTGACGTTTTGACTTCCAGCTGACGCTTTGACTTCCAACTGACGTTTTGACTTCCAACCGACATTTTGAAACTGTAAATATGAACACTTTTTTTTTGTTTAATAGAGATTTTTCAAATTATAATTTTGAATAGGCTCGGTTCACACCACTAAGGGCTCTTTCACACGTCCGTTCAGTTTTCCCCTTCAGTTTTTTCCCCTTCAGTTGATCAGTTTTTCATCCGTTTTTCGTCCGTTCCGTTTTTTTTGATGGAAGAAAAAAAACGGAGCTTACCGCAGACGGATGGTAACGGACGTTTACCGGATGCTCATCCGCTAACGGACGCTCATCCGCTAACGGACGCTAACCCATAGGGAAGCATTGAGGTCCGTTAACGGATGTCCAAAAAAAACGGACGAACTGAACGGACGTGTGAAAGGGCCCAACACATTATTTTAGCACAGAATTTTAGTATTTTTATGCCCCAGTTTTTTTTTAATGACAACAGTTTTTGTGCAGGGCCTTACAGAATAAAAGGAGACAGTTATAGTTGCAATACAATTAAGGATAAGATGGTTACACAAAAGGATTATTGTTTTTCTAAAAAAAAATCACCATTTAATTGGAGCTCAATTTTGATGATGACAGTCTAAAAACGGAGAGTCTTATCTTTGTGTTAAAACTGTATGAATTGAGGCTCATTAATGAACTGTTAAAGACATTCTGGCCACTACTAGTTGAAGGGCCCATGTCCATAGGATTTTTTTTGTTTCAAGTGAGTTATGCATTTCCTTCCAAGTCTGTTGGAATACAAAACATGCTTAACCACTCCAGCTAAAGGACCAGGCCACTTTTTGCGTTTCGGCACTGCGTCGCTTTAACTGACAATTGCGCGGTTGTGTGACGTCTCTCCCAAACAAAATTGGAATCTCCCCCCCACAAATGGAGCTTTCTTTTGGTTGTATTTGATCACCTCTGCGTTTTAATATTATTTGCGCTATAAACCAAAATAGAGCGCCAATTTAAAAAAAAAAATCAATATTTTTTACTTTTGGCCATTATAAATAAATATATATTGATTGTTTTGCGCAGAAGTTATAGCTTCTACAAAATAGGGGACTGTTTTATGGCATTTTTAATAATAATTTATGTTTTTACTAGTTATGGCGGTGATCAGCGTTTTGTTTTTTGTGACTGTGACATTACGGCGGACACATAGGACACTTTTGACGCCATTTTTGGGCCATTGTCATTTTTACAGCGATCAGTGCTATAAAAATGCACTGATTACTATGAAAATGACACTGGCTGCGAAGGGGTTAACCACTAGGTGGTGCTGTAGGGGTTGTGTTCCCTATTGAGTGTTTCTTACTGTAGGTGGGATGGGCTGTGTGTCACAAGACACTGATATCCGCTCTAAATAAACGGAGCACAGATCGTTGTCATTATTACTAGGCAGATGGGATCCGTGCAGCGATAGTGTCCGTGGGACCCGCGGTCCGACTCACGAGAAAGGTGGCAGGGTCGCGAGCGCGCCACCACAGGACAGGCATTTAAAGGGGACGTATATATACGTGATTATGCCTGTCCATGCAATTCTGCCGATGGAAATCTACATGGGCCGGTCCTTAACCACTTGCTTACTGGGCACATATACCCCCTTCCTGCCCAGGCGAAATGTCAGCTTTCAGCACTGCGTCGCTTTAAATAAAAAGTGCACGGCCGTGCGACGTGCCTCACAAACAAAAATTACGTCCTTTTTTTTACCCTCACAAATAGAGCTTTCTTTTGGTGGTATTTGATCACCTCTGTGTTTTTTTTATTTTTTGCGCTATAAACAAAAAAAGAGCGACAATTTTGAAAAAAAACATAATATTTTTTACTTTTTGCTATAATAAAAATCCATTTAAAAAAAAAATGTTTTTTCTCAGTTTAGGCCGATATGTATTCTACACATTTTTGGTAAAAAAAAAATCGCAATAAGCGTATAGTAATTGGTTTGCGCAAAGGTTAAAGTAGCTACAAAATAAGGGATAGAATTCTGACAATTTATTTTTTATTTTTTTACTAGTAATACGGCGATCTGCGAATTTTGTCAGCACTGCGATATTGCGACGGACACATCACACATTTGACACATTTTTGGGACCATTCACATTTATACAGCGATCAGTGCTATAAAAACGCACTAATTACTGTATAAATGTGACTGGCAGGGAAGGGGTTAACACTAGGGGGTGAGGAAGGGGTTAAATGTGTATCCTGGGTGTGTTCTAACTGTGTGGGGGGAGGGGACTGACTGGGGAGGTGACCAACGCTGTGTCCCTATGTACAAAGGACACAGCATCAGTCTCCTCTTACACACACACACAGCTCCACGTCCCTGCTCTAAAACTGCCGATCGGTGGGTACCTGACGGACATCGCGACCACCAGGCACGCACGTCGGCATCTCGGGGACGCGCCGGGTGCGCGCGCGCCGCCATCGGCACGCGTGCACCCCCCAGTGGCCGGAGAAAACGATGCCGTCAAATGACAGCGGCTGGGATATTCAGATCCTCTTTGCCGCCATCATTTGACTGTATACGGGGACTCAAGTGGTTAATTCTCTGTCCTTATTGTTGAGCATCATTTTGTGATTTTTAGTATCATTAATTCTTCTCTCAATTAAAGGGGCGTTCCAGTCAATATTTGTGTTTATTAAAAGTCAGCAGCTACAAAAAGTGGCTTTTAATAAACAGACACTTACCTGTTCCAGCGACGCGCTGACCAGGGCTCCGCTACTCTCCCCCCCTCCCTAGTTGGCGTCCTCATCACAACTGTGGGCACCCAGCCGTGGCAGCCTTTTTGGGGTCACGGCCGGGAACCCACTGCGCATGCGCGAGCGGCGCGGCCCTGCTGCTGATTGGACAGGTTATTGCATGCGACCTGTTATTGTCCCATGCGATCGCCTACAGGGAGAGGCTGCTGTAGGCGATTTAAGCTTAATCGCCTAACCAGCCCCTCGGCGGAAGGAGGAAGTGGGACAAGAAGTCCCACTCCTCCTGAAGCCCCCCCCCCCCAAAAAAAAATTACATGCCAAATGTGGCAGGTAAGGGGGTGAGGAGTGGGATTAGCGGAAGTTCCATTTTTAGGTGGAACTCCGCTTTAAGCATCTTCTTGTTGTATTGTAGATCGATTTACTAATAGGACAGGCTTGCGTTCAACTGTGAGTGTGTTCATCTCTTCCCTCTGGTCATTTACATTTGTGTCACCTAAGGGCCATTTCACACTGGTGCGTTTTTGCCGCGTTTTCGCGCTAAAAGTAGCGCTATTAAAACGCCCCCCCATGCCCCCCTCCATTGAAATGAATTAAAAACGCGTTAAAACGCAGTAAAATCGCGGTAAAATCTCAGTGTTTTTTCCGCGATTAAAATCGCGGCAAAACACAGCGATTTTACCGCGTTTTAACAGCGTTTTTACCACGTTTTTAATTCATTTCAATGGAGGGGTGCATGGGGGGCGTTTTAATAGCGCTATTTTTAGCGCGAAAACGCGGCAAAAACTCACCAGTGTGAAATGGCCCTAAGAGTCGGTTCACAATGGGGCGACATGACTTCCAGCACAACTTTCAGAAGCAACTTCAACACGACTTGAGCATGAACCACAGGGCGATCTGGGGCGATTTACAACACGACTTGAAGTCCTTTTCAGGTCAGGAGACATTCCAGTGGCCAATAAAACAACAATCAGCTCTGGGAGAGGGAGGGGGAGGGAGGGGTTTGCCTGAGAAATGTATGTTATCTTGCTGAAAGGTCGCTTCAATTAAAACAGTGATCAGACTTGGAAGCGACTTCCATTGAAATCAATGGGTACAAATCGCCTAGAAGTCTGATTGAAGTAGTACAGGAACCTCTTCTGAAGTCAGAGCGACATGAGTAGTGTGTATTAACACCGCTCCCATTCACTTACATTGCTTTTCTGGACAGCACGACTTGAGACGACTTCAAGTCGGATCCCAAGTCGCCCCAGTGTGAACCGACTCTTACTGTCTTTGATGGTGTCCTTTTTTGAACTTTACAAATTCTCTCTCTAGTTAGAGATAAGGAATCTGAAGATGTTGGGTGAGGGGTCGGTCAGTGTCAGAAGTTTTTTCACTTTAATGTACAGGATGCATTAAAGTTGGATGTAAAGCCACTCTCATCCTTTCTAAACTACTGCCATAGTGCTGATTTATAAGGGTATAGATACCTCCTGCATGTATCCTTACCTGTCAAACATCTCCCCTTTGTCTGTTATAAGAACTGAAATACTGCAGATTCTGTGGGTGGGTCTGTTGTCTGGAGCTCGGTGGGTGGAGTTGTGATGTCCAGTAGACTCCCCGCCCACCTCTAACCTCCCCTTGTCAGCATGCATTTTTTCCTCTGTATTCCTTACACTAAATTCTGCTATGATCACTAACATCCAGTCATAATCCAGAAAAGTAACCACGTGACTTCAGAAAAGGAGTGGGGGTGGGAATTAAAAAATAATGCCTGTCTCCAGGCTAGTGCATGAGATATATAAATAACCTGTCACTCACAGCAAGGCGGCGGAACGGACCAGTGTTTTTCTCTGTAAGTCCGTTTTTATTTCACTGAACAGTAAGAGGATTACTCAGAGCTGGATTAAATCTGTGTGGCAAGATTAGGCACAGATGATAGGAAATCTTATACTCTACATTGTGACAGCAAAAAAATAAATAAAACATTTTGGGTTTACATCTACTTTTAAGGTGAAAAAACATGAGGGTTTACAAACCCTTATTTAAGTGTTTATTTTTTCATGGCTTTCCTTGTTTGTTTGCTCTTTTCTCCCTCTGAATAAAACATCTCCAAGACATCAGACCCCCTGCTGGCTTTGTCTTGTGTAATGGGGTCTGTGTGTTTGTGGTATTCGGAGCATTGCCTGTCTGTTAACCAGTTCCCGGCCTATAGAAATTTGACATCCTCCCAGAACTAGCTGTGCTGCAGGCGCGATCTGTCACCAGCTGTAGAGGTTTCTGTGGTCGGCGAGTACTTGAGGAAAAGTGTCAGTACTCGCTCTAAAAAAAAAATATTGGTTCATCCCTACCCTTTACCCATATTATATTATTTTTTACTCCTAATTTATTATATCAGATCTAGGGTTGTCCCGATATCACTTTTTTTTTTTTTTTAGCCCGAGTACAAGTATCAATGCTTTTTTTTTACAAGTACTCGCCGATTATCAATACTTCTTTTTTTTTATCTTGACAGTGGCACTAATATGCAGTACTAACGCATTGACTGTCTTTTTTTTTTTTATTTGTTAAGTTTTTTTTTTAACAATTAAATTTTTTTAAATTTTATTCTTTACAATTATTTTTTTTTAATTTTTTCTTTATTTTTTTATTTTTTACAATGCTTTCTTTTGAGGGGGCCGTGTCAGTGTGTTTTTTTTTATTTAACTTTTTATTATTTTTACAATTCTTTATATTTTTTTTTATCAGCCCTGTTGGGGGGGCTTTGGTGAGATATTGGGGGTCTTAACATACCCCTGATATCTCCTCTTTGAGACAGAGAAATGGACTAAGGACACAGATTCCCCAGTCCCTTTCTCTGCAGGCTCAACTGCACTGTAGATGAATGTAAAGGAGACAGCGGCTCCTCTTCATTCATAAACTGAGACATTTTAACAGCGGTACACAGAGGGGAGCGGAGCATGGCGGGGGGCCGGAGCGGAGCATGGCGGGGGGCCGGAGCGGAGCATGGCGGGGGGCCGGAGCGGAGTGGAGCATATAGGGGGACACAAGCGGAGCATGGAGGGGGACACAAGCGGAGCATGGAGGGGGGCCGGACCGGAGCATGGCGGGGGACACAAGCGGAGCATGGAGGGGGGCCGGAGCGGAGCATGGCGGGGGACACAAGCAGTAGAGGGGGGCTGAAGCGAAGCACGGCGGGGGACACGAGCGGAGCATGGAGGGGGACAGGAGCACCACTGACAAAGTATCGGATTAAGCATCGGAGCATTTGCCCGAGTACAAGTACTCAGGCAAAAGCTCGGTATTGGGACAACCCTAATCAGATTTATATTATACAGTTCTTTTTACTTATAGACCATTCTCTCCTCTGTTTTGAATTGTAGATGTCGGAGTTACCAAAGAGAACGAGAAGGCCCACAGCCGCCCCTAAGCTGGAGATGTCCTTCCTGAGCGCGATGTGAGTATTTACTGCACGTGTATGGACAGCGGATTTTCAGTAGCCGATGAAAAGAAAACGCTCATTTACCACTTTAGCCCTGGAAGAGTTTACCCCTTTCTTGACCAGGCCTTTTTTTGCCATACGGTGCTGCGTCGCTTTAACCACTTAAGGACCGCCGCATGTACATATACGTCGGCAGAATGGCACGTACAGGCACATTGGCGCACCTGTACGTCCCTGCCTAGACACGTGTCGGGGGTCCGATCGGGACCCCCCTGGTACATGCGGTGGTTCCCGTGGCTCTGGGAGCGATCCGGGATGAGGGGGCGGCTATTCGTTTTTATCCGCCCCCTTCCCGATCGCTCCCAGCCAATGCGCGCGCTCCCCCGCCCTCCTCTGCCTGAACTGTAACCATAGGCAGAGGAGGAAGTGATGTCACCGCTCCTCCCGCCAGTATTTTCGTCCGGCAGAGGAGAGGAGACATCACAACAGTGAGTACACAAGCACTACACTGACACCAGGACACATAGGCACACAAATCCCCCCCTGATCACCCCCCGTCACTAAATAGCAGTGATCATTTACTGATCACTGCATTTAGTGTCCGTGTGACAGACAGTTAGTGTCAGGCAGTTAGTGTTAGGTCCAGGATAGCCCCCTACCCCCCCAATAAAGGTTTTAACCCCTTGATCATCCCCTAGTTAACGCTTTCACCCCCCTTTTGCCAGCGTCACTAAGCGATCGTTTTTCTGATCGCTGTATTAGTGTCGCTAGGTAGCTAGTTATTTTTTGTCTCCCGCTCTCGTACAGCAGGGAGAGCGAGAGATGTTAAGGCAGCATTAAACAGAGGACAGGAAATGCCGGAGATGTAGCAGGTGATTGGTTGCTAAATGGTCCTAGCAACCAATCTTGTGGTTCAGCATAGGAAAGCGCAAAGGTAGGAACTAACACAGAGCACATGGGGGTTACAGAGGTTGACGTGGGGGGTACAGAGATGGACATGGGGGGTACAGTTGTGGACATGGGGGGTACAAAGGTGAACACAGGTGGATGGGGGGGTACAGAGGTGGACATGGGGGGTACAGCACCCTAAGACTAGCCAGGCCAGTACAGAGTACCCCGAGGTATGTGTGATTATTTTGTTAGTTTGACAAGTTAAAGTGGAGGTTCACCAAAAATTTTTTTTTAACCACTTCCATACTGGGCACTTAAACACCCTCCTGACCAGACCAATTTTCAGCTTTCAGCGCTCTAAGGCCGCGTACACACGAGGGGATATGTCCGCTGAAAACGGTCCGATGGACCGTTTCAGCAGACATCTCCGCTCGTGTGTATGGGCTAGCGGACAGATTTCTCCACCCGACAGATTTCAAAGCATGCTTTGAAATCTATCCGGTGGGAATCTGTCCGCCCGACATGTCTGCTGGTTAGTACACTTACCAGCAGACATGTCGGCTCCCACCGCCGCCGCGCCGCTGCCGAATGGATTCGGCGCATGCGCGGAAGTGTTTTACTTCCTGGTGCGGTGACGTGGCGGTGACGTGGCGGCGTCAACGTCACCGCCGCGTCACCACTACGTCACCGCGCCGTCCGGCGGCGGGGAATTTGATCCGATGGTGTGTACACGCCATCGGATCAAACTCCCGATCGGACATATCCGATGGAAATGGTCCGCGGACCGTTTTCATCGGATATATCCGATCGTGTGTACGCCGCCTAACACTTTGAATGACAATTACTCAGTCATGCAACACTGTACCCAAATTATTTTTTTGTCCTTTTTTTCCCACAAATAGAGCTTTCTTTTGGTGGTATTTGATCACCTCTTCGGTTTTTATTTTTTGCGCTATTAATGAAAAAAGACCAAAAATTTGGAAAAAAAAATGTTTTTTTCTTAGTTTCTGTGATAAAATTTTGCAAATTATTAATTTTTCTTCATAAATTTTGGCCACAATTTATACTGCTACATGTCTTTGATAATTTCCAAAAACTTTGGGTTATTTTTATTTGGTCTGTGTGAAAGTTTGAGTCTACAAGCTATAGTGCAAATCAGAAAAAAATATCACATCTGATCACACATGATGTACTGAAGGCCTCTCATTTCTTGAGACCCTAACAAGCCAGGAAAGTACAAATGCCCACGGATGGCACTGATGAGGTGGCACAGGTGGGCACTGATGAGGTGGCACAGGTGGGCACTCATTGCAGATGTGCACTGGTGGGCACACGGTGGCACTGGTGGGCACACGGTGGCACTGGTGGGCACACGGTGGCACTGGTGGGCACACGATGGCACTGGGGGCCACTGTGGTACTATGGGGGCACTGTGGTACTATGGGGGGCACTGTGGTACTGTGGGGGGCACTGTGGTGGGCACTGTGGTACTGTGGGGGGCACTGTAGTACTGGGGGGGCACTGTGGGGACACAGGTTGGTGACTTTTTTTTTTGTCTGTGTGAGGAGGGAGAGTCGGCAATGAGAGATGATCGCATGTTTTCACGAGTAGCCGAAAGATGCCGAACGTCGGTGCGGCTCTATACGTCGCCTGCGCACCGACTTTCGGCTACTCGTGACTCGCTGTATGCATCGGTCAGGATGCCTGTCAATCAATTAGGAACGCCCAGCCCCGACGATCATACCCGGAAGCCGCGGTGAACATACATATAGAAAACGGTATGTACCGCAAGGATTTTTAAAAAAAAAAACGCAGATTCTCATTCTAATAACTCGCCTAAATGCAATGTTAAATTTTTTTTTTAGGTGAACCTCCACTGTTTTTGTAAACTGGCACTTTAAATAAATCTTGCACTGTATTTTCTGTGAAATACTGTATATATGCATATGAGCGTATACCTTTTTTTTTTTTGGTGGAGGAGTGGATCTTGGGTGGGAGTTCCCTTGCTTTTTTCCCCAGGACTTGACCCCTGCCCATAGCCAAAACAGGAAGCGAGAGGAAATCCCTGCAAAGCAAGGGCATCACCCTGGAAGTGAAAGAGAACAAAAAGACATAGAAAAGAATAAACTAGTAAGCATTGAAAAATAAAATGGCAGTCTACAGTGGTGCATGAGGCTAGTGAGACAGTCATGTCTGACTAGAGCTCTGCTCCGTGAGGGGGAGAAAGCCGCTGGATAGAGATGGCCCGCCCGACACAAAACTGTCAGAACAGAGGTCTTAAGTATCCAATAGGTGAGGGGAACATTTTTGAAACAAAATGGTACTCGGAGGAGCCCGCAATAAAACTATAAAAAGAGCCCCAATAGTGGCACACAGGCGCAGAGTACCTCACAGAAAAAAGCGCCAGTCTCCTCAGGCAAATTCACCTCAGAGAAGAGGAACAAGCCTAAAATGTCACAAACTATCTCCTCAGGAGACTCTGACTCAGAGGCTGAAATCTCCCTGTCATACACAATTGTCACAAGAAACAATGGTTCCCTCAAATATTTTAAAACAATTTGAAAAGAATAAACAAAATAACACAACAGCGTAGAGCTGCACAATTAATCGTTAAACAAAATCACAAACTCGATTCAACCCCCTCACGATCTTAACCACTTCTGACCAGCCCCACGTCCAAAGACGTCATTTTTTTGAAGATGGATATCTCGGTAACGGCAGCAGCTGCTGCCACAACCGAGATATCCATCTCTTCGTGGGGCGGTCCTGTTAACGATAACGATGGTCATCGCGGCGGATTCGCCGCGAGATCGCCGTTACCGGCGGCGGGAGAGGGTGCCAGATCTCATATATAAGAGGACCTGTCATGCTTTTTTCTATTACAAGGGATGTTTACATTCCTTGTAATAGGAATAAAAGTGATAATTTTTTTATTTTTATTTTTTTTCAGTGTTAAAAATCATAAAATAAATTAAAAACGAAAACCAAAAACATTTTTTTTTAAAGTGCCCCGTCCCGACGAGCTCGCGCGCAGAAGCAAACGCATACGCGAGTAGCGCCCGCATATGAAAACGGTGTTCAAACCACACAAGTGAGGTATCGCCGCGATCGTTAGAGCGAGAGCAATAATTCTAGCCCTAGACCTCCTCTGCATCTCAAAAAATGCAACCTGTAGAATTTTTTAAACGTCGCCTATCGAGATTTTTAAGGGTAAAAGTTTGACGCCATGCCACGAGCGGGCGCAATTTTTAAGCGTGACATGTTGGGTATCATTTTACTCGGCGTAACATCATCTTTCACAATATATAAAAAAATTGGGCCAAATTTATTGTTGTCTTATTTTTTAATTCAAGAAAGTGAATTTTTTCCAAAAAAAGTGCGCTTGTAAGACCGCTGCGCAAATACGGTGTGAGAAAAAGTATTGCAATGACCGCCATTTTATTCTCTAGGGTGTTAGAAAAAATATATATAATGTTTGGGGGTTTTAAATAATTTTCTAGCAAAAAAACTGTTTGTCTCGTAAGCACCGAATCTGAAAAACAGGCTCGGGGCTGAAGTGGTTAAAGAGGAAGTAAACCCTCACAAAAAAAAAAAAAACACCCTGATAGAGAAAGGCACAATGAGCTAGTATACACAGCATTACTTGCCTGAGATCAAAGCCCCCGCAGCGACCCTCGTTCACCACCTTTTCCGTCGCTTCCTTGATACCCATCGTGACTTCTGGGTATCGCTGCCCTGGCACGGTGACTGCCCGAAGCAGTGATGACGTCACTCCCGTGCGTGGGAGCCGGCAGTGACGGCATGATCTCCTTCACTAGCGGCACACTCCGTGCGGCTTTCGCGCCGTAGACATTGGTGCAGTCTTTTCTGCAAATATCTCCTAAACCTTGTAGGTTTAGGAGATATTTCTTGTACCTACAGGTAAACCTTAAAGTGGTTGTAAACCCACTTGTTGGACTTTTACCTAGTATAAGGATTACCTATAGGTAGTAGAAATCTCAAATGGCGCACACTTAGGAGATATATTTCACTTGTAGTCCGCCGACAATATTCATTGCGCATGCGCAGGGAAGAGAAAAAACGAAGTGCCGTTTCTTCCCCAGCCTGTGCTATGAATTGTGGCTCTGGTGCACAATCGTGAGAGTGAGCTCACATGGCTCCGGCGAATCACAGCGCCCGGAAGGAAGAGGACACAGAAGATGGACTCTGTCTACTGTGGGGTCATCGCTGAATTCTTTTGCAGGTAAGTGACACATAATGGGCTAGTATGCGATGCATACTAGCCCATTATGCTTTTCATTTACAGGCTGTGCAGCAGACTAAAGAGGAAGTAAAACCCATCAGTAATCTAGGCTTCCCTGTAGGTAAAAGTGGTCTGTAAGGGGTTACAACCTCTTTAATCTGGCATTTCCACGATTCTATGAAACTGCAGAGCTGTAAAAAAAAAAAAAAAGCCGGCAATGTTTATCGCAACATTGCTCAGCGCTGAGAGAAAAAAAGAAACAATGTATAATTAGGTTCTTTTAGATGAGTGGTCTCCAAACTGCGGCCCGGGGGCCAGATGTGGCACGTTGCTTGCTTTTATCCGGCCTTTGGGACAACATTTCATCAACTGATGCTAACATTGGGGCATTATTCCTCCCACTGACACCAATGATGGGACACAGTTGCTCTCAATTATACCAATGATGGGCAAAATTCCTCCCAATGACACCAACAATTGAGCACAATTACACCAACAATGGGGCATTGTATCTCTCAATGAAACCAACAATAGGGCATAATTTCTCTCAATGACACCAATAATGGTGCCTAATGGCAACAGTGATAGGGGAAAATTCCTCTCAATTATACCAACGATGGGGCACACTTTTTCTCAATGACACCAGCAATTGGGCCCAGTCACACCATTGATGAGGCACAAATTACTCCCATTGAAACAAACAATGGGGCATTATTTTTTCCCAGTGATGTTGGGAACATTTCACTGACCACTGTCCGGCCCTCGTAAAGTTTAAAGTACAGTAAACTGGCCCTTTGTTTAGAAAGTTTGAAGACCTCTGTTTTAGATCAAGGGGTGAACTTTAGTCTGTAAGGGTCCTTTCACACGGGCTTGTCCGCCTGGCAGACCCTGCTTGCTCAGCGGGGGAACAATCCGTTGATCCCCTCTGAGCAGGCGCATGACAGGTCTGTCTCCACTCACTGTCCCACTCTCCTCTGGGGAGATCAGATGAAAATGGACCGCCTGTCCATTTTCTTTCGATCCCATCCCAGACGATCCACCAGATGGATGGAAAATAGGGTCACCATCCACCTGGATTTCACGGATTGGATAGGATAGCAGTGGGCGTCGGCAGACAATGTCTTCACTGACATCTGGCACTCCATAGGAGTGAATGGAGGCTCCAATCGAATCCCCCTGAAAAACTGACAGGCGGACCTGATAGACAGCCAATGTATAGCCGCCGGCTGTATCACAGGAGCGTGCTGCAAGCTTGCCCCCTTGGGAGAGCGCTTCCCATGAAGCAGGTTAGTCCTTGCGGGGAGGAGCCGAGACAGCCGCCGGGGGTCCCCAGAAGACGAGGATCGGGGCCATTCTGTGCAAAACTAACTGCACAGTGGAGGTAAGTATGACATGTTTGTTGTTTAAAAAAATAAAATAAGTAAACCTTACAACCCCTTTAACCACTTAAGGGCTAAACATTTGTTGCTTACATGTTAAAATTTGTATATTTTTGCTAGAAAATGACTTGATACCCCCCAAACATTTTATATACTGTGTGTGTGTGTGTGTGTGTATGTATATATATTATTAATAATATTTATAGCAGAGACCCTAGAGCAGGGGTCTCAAACTCAAATTACCTGAGGGCCACAAGACGAGTTTTCATATCCCATGGGGGGCCGCATGCAAACTTTCAAACTTCAAAAACAGCAGTACTGGTGTCAGCGAACGCATTGTTAACCCCCAGCACTGGTGTTAGTGGATGCATTATTAACCCTGACCACTGCACACCGACCATTGCACTGCACACCGACCACTGGACTACACACTGACCACTACACTGCACGATGACTACTACACACTGACCACTCACCATCAGGGCACAGCGCACATCAGGGTACAGGGCACAGCACACATCAGGGTACAGGGCATAGCAAACATCAGGGCACAGCACAACAGTCAACATCAGGGTATGGGGCATGGCAAGGCACATGGCACATCAGGGCACAACACATCAGGACAGGGCACATGGCACATCAGGGTACAGGACACAGCACATCAGGGTAGAGAGCCCAGCACATCAGGGTACATGGGGCAAATGAGGCCACAATCGGGGCAAATGAGGCCACAATCGGGGCAAATGAGGCCACAATCGGGGCAAATGAGGCCACAATCGGGGCAAATGAGGCCACAATCGGGACACGGAGCACAATTGGGGCACAATTGGGGCACACGGAGCACAATTGGGGCACACGGAGCACAATTGGGGCACACGGAGCACAATTGGGGCACACGGAGCACAATTGGCACACGGAGCACAATTGGCACACGGAGCACAATTGGGGCACACGGAGCACAATTGGGGCACACGGAGCACAATTGGGGCACACTTGGGGCACACGGAGCACAATTGGGGCACACGGAGCACAATTGGGGCACACGGAGCACAATTGGGCTACACGGGGCACATCGGGGCACACGGAACACAATCGGGCTACACGGGGCACATCGGGGCACATCGGGGAACACTCAGGGTACATGGGGCACATGTAGCACAATTAAGGCACATCAGGGCACACTCAGGGTACATGGGGCACATGGAGCACAATCGGGGCACATTAAGGCACACTCAGGGTACATGGGGCACATCAGGGTACATGGGGCACATCAGGGTACATGGGGCACATCAGGGTACATGGGGCACATCAGGGTACATGGGGCACATCAGGGTACATGGGGCACATCAGGGTACATGGGGCACATCAGGGTACATGGGGCACATCAGGGTACATGGGGCACATCAGGGTACATGGGGCACATCAGGGTACATGGGGCACATCAGGGTACATGGGGGCGCACTCGGGGTACATGAGGGCGCACTCGGGGCACATGGAGCACACTCGGGGCACATGGGGCACACTCGGGGCACACTCGGGGCACATGGGGCAATTGCGACAAGAAATTGTGACCTAGCGCCCGTCGCTAATTATGGCCGCAAAGCCGCGGCCTCAATTACCGTGCCCCCCACCGCCGCGTCGGCCGGTAATTTAGGCCGAGGCTTTGCAGCCTTGTGAAGGCCCAAGCTTTCTTCTGTGACCTGGCATCATCTGGTGATGGCCGTTGGCATTACAAGTAAAACAGCAGTTCTCATTGTGTTTTTTTACTGTTTTCACTGCCATCTCCTTCCCTCTAATTAGAACCCCCAAACATGATATATATTTTTATTTTAACACCCTAGAGAATAAAATGAAGATCGTTGAAATACTTTCTGTCACACCGTATTTGTGCAGTGGTCCTTCAAGCGCACTTTTTTGGGGAAAGAATACACTTTTTTTAATTTAAAAAATAAGAAAACAGTAAAGTTATCCCAATTTTTTTTTTTATATTGTGAAAGATAATGTTACGCCGAATAAATTGATACCCAACATGTCACACTTCAAAATTGCGTCCGCTCGTGGAATGGCGACAAACTTTTACTCTTTAAAATCTCCATAGGCGACGTTTATAAAATTCTACAAGTTGCATGTTTTGAGTTACAGAGGAGGTCCAGGGTTGGAATTATTGCTCTCCCTCTAACGATCACGGCGATACCTCACGTGTGGTTTGAATACCTTTTTCATATGCGGGCGCTACTCACGTATGTGTTAGCTTCTGCGCGTGAGCTTGGCGGGACGGGGCGCGTTTTCTGTTTCCTAACTTTTTTAGCTGGCTCCTAGATTCCAAGCAAATTTGTCAAACCCTGCTTCAAACATTCGTTTTTCCTTCAGATATTTTGCTTTTACTTGTTACTGCTCTAATCAGGTCAGACACAGATGAGGACTCTCAAGAGGATGAGGAAGAATGGAAGCCGGAGGCAAAGGCCCCTCCAGCGAAAAGACAAGCCAAGAAAACGAAGGAGCCAACTGAGAAACCTGCTCCCAAACCACGCAAGACTGCGGCTGCTCCCAAACCACGCAAGACTGCGGCTGCTCCCAAACCACGCAAGACTGCGGCTGCTCCCAAACCACGCAAGGTGAGGGATGTTGTTATAGTTGTACAATATTGATGGGCTCGGGTGTGTTCGCTACTCTACGTGCCTGAGTCCGCCAGGAAGCCGACACTGCACACGCTTAATCGCATGCAGTGAGACATTTCACGGGATCGCAGCTGCACAGATCGGGAAATGTCTTGCTTCCTGTGATTGGCGCTACGAAGAGTCAGCTTCCTGGCAGGGTCGGGCATGATAGATTACCCCCTTCACTACGATGGATTACTCTACCCCCACTGGGGGTGTAATCCACCCTACCCCCACACTATGATGGATTACCCACATACTAGGGGTGTTGAAATGAATAGTAGCATCGATGCATCGAGATGCGAGCATCCACGATGCGGCATCGATGCTACGACTTGCATTAATCGATTTTATGACGACGTCACCTGCGCGCCGCTATATGCCCTTTGAGTCTGAAAGCAGCCGAAAGAAAGCCGTGGGTGTTGGCCGCGCCTCTTTACCCTCCCCCGCTAATGCAGCTGAAGGAGCCGTCGGCTTTAGCCGCGCCTCTTTTCCCGCCCCCTGCTGATGCAACCAAAGACGCCGTGGGTGTTAGCCGCGCCTCCTTTCCCGCCCCCCCTCCCGCTGACGGCATTCCCAGCCACCATCAGAGAGACACGTGGAGCAAGTGTCCCCAGTTCGGTCCCGACTCCCCAGAGCCTTCACCTCACGCACACTGCACAGGCTGCTGTGGGAGACCCGAGACAGCCGAGTACTGCAGGCAGCAGAACAGTGACAGGAGTCAGAGACCAGCAGAGATTTGATCATCACCAGGTACTTGGGGATGCACACTGGCGGCAATTAATGGGCACACTGGCGGCAATTAATGGGCACACTGGTATGTCTTGTCTTGGTGATTAACATCACAACTTCATTGATTTGAAATTGATACCCTTTTTTTTTTTTTTGTATGATTTTATCTTTTGCTCTTCACTGCCGCACACATGCAGCCATGCATTGCACGTGTGTGGCAGTAATGAGCAAAACTAAAAATCATACAAAAAAAGGTATCAATGAAGTTGTGATGTGAATCAATCACTAAGACAATAAGACATGCATAAACCATAATTTATGACATGGCATACATTGTCGTTTGGCAGGACTTTATGGGGACAATGTCCGCAGTCTGATCCTCTCTAGTATCATGGTCCGCAGTCTGATCCTCTCTAGTATCATGGTCCGCAGTCTCTGATCCTCTCTAGTATCGTGGGCCGCAGTCTCTGATCCTCTCTAGTATCGTGGGCCGCAGTCTCTGATCCTCTCTAGTAATCGTGGGCCGCAGTCTCTGATCCTCTCTAGTAATCGTGGTCCGCAGTCTCTGATCCTCTCTAGTAATCGTGGTCCGCAGTCTCTGATCCTCTCTAGTATTCGTGGTCCGCAGTCTCTGATCCTCTCTAGTATCGTTGTCTGCAGTCTCTGTCCATCTCTTGGATCATGTCTGCAGTCTCTGTCCATCTCTTGGATCATGTCTGCAGTCTCTGTCCATCTCTTGGATCATGTCTGCAGTCTCTGTCCATCTCTTGGATCATGTCTGCAGTCTCTGTCCATCTCTTGGATCATGTCTGCAGTCTCTGTCCATCTCTTGGATCATGTCTGCAGTCTCTGTCCATCTCTTGGATCATGTCTGCAGTCTCTGTCCATCTCTTGTAGTATTTTGGGGTCAGTCTGGAGCTCCTCTTTAAGTTGTCTGCTGTGTTTACAGTTTGCTACATGCAGAGAGTTTTTTTTGAGAACAGATGAAAACCGTGCGCAGTATTCTTGATGCATCGTGGAATCAAATCGAATCGTGGACTTGATAATTGTAATCGAATCGTGAGACCGGTGAAGATGCGCAGCCCTACCACATACTATGATCTGTCATAGTGTGGGGGTTGGGTAATCTATCATAGTGGGGGGGGGGGGATCATCTATCACAATATGGGGGGAAATATATCATAGTGGGGGTAATTTACCATGGTGTGGGTGTAATCTGTCATAGTGGAGGGGGTGTATTGTGTTAAAGTTGGGGGCAGAGACTGAAGACTTGATCTAATGTTTTGCTTTTTACTATCTTCGCATGTAACAAATTAGACTGCTGCCAAAAAAAATACCAAAATGTCCGTTCCTGATAATGAAGAACCAGGAATAACATCTGAGAGTATATTCAGCGACGCCTCAACATTTCCGGGGATACCCATTAAAGAAGAGGTAAGAATTCTTTGTATATCGCAGTATAATGGCTTTCTACAGAATGCGAATCCCTGATTGGGCGCTATGGCAGTTTAGTTTAAATGGAATTCTCGCCTTTTTTAGAAATAGATCAGTAATAGCCACAAGTGACGTCTCCAATCCCAATATACTTCAACTTCCAATACCTATTAGTGACAGTTCCCCCCCATACACAGCTCACTCCCCAGTATCCATGGCATAAGTTAATCTACATCCCAGTGCACACAACTCACTCCCCAGCATTCATGGCGTCGGTTATATGTAACCCCAATACATACAGCTCATGGCCCAGTAATTTATGTCACCAATTATATCTGCACCCCAATACAAACAGCTCACTCTCCAATATCTATTATGCCAGTTTGATTTACACCCCATTACACCGCTTATTCTCCAGTATCTTCCAATATATAGGCCTCTCCCTAGTATCCATGTTACCACTGGGATTGGCCCTCCAGCAAAGACCTGATTTGCTAGCCTGGAAGAAGGGAGGTTGCGCCCGACAGTGGGCCATGGCCTGGTGGTTTATAACCACTGCTTTACAATGCAGTGAAACCTTGGATTGCGAGTAACGCGGTTAACAAGCGTTTCGCAATACGAGCATTTTTAACCACTTAAGGACCGCCTAACGCCGATATACGTCGGCAGAATGGCACTGCCGGGCACAGGCACGTAGCCCTTTAAGTGTCCAGCCGTGGGTCGCGCAAGCGGTTTTGTCCGAAGCTTCGTGACAGCGCCCGTGGGAACCGCGGACCCACAGACCCAATCACCGCCGGTGTCCCGCGATCGGTCACAGGAGCTGAAGAACGTGGAGAGGTGTGTATAAACAAACCTTCCCCGTTCTTCTCTGTGGCAGTGTCACTGATCGTCTGTTCCCTGTTATAGGGAACGACGATCAGTGATGTCACACGTCCAGCCCCACCCCCCTACAGTAAGAATCGCTCCCTTAGGGCACACTTAGCCCCTTAGTGCCCCCTAGTGGTTATCCCCTTCACTGCCATTGTCATTTTCACAGCAATCGGTGCATTTTTATAGCACTTTTCGCTGTAAAAATTACAATGGTCCCAAAAATGTGTCCGCCATAATGTCGCTGTCACAGAAAAAATCGCTGATCGCTGCCATTACCAGTAAAAAAAAATATTAATAAAAATGCCATAAAACTATCCCCTATTTTGTAAACCATATAACTTGCGCAAACTAATCAAATGCTTATTGCAATTTTTAATTTTTTTTATTTACCAAAAATAAGTAGAAGTATACGTTTTGGCCTAAACCGAGGAAAAAACACCAAAAGATTATATATATATATATAATTATATTAGCAAAAAGTAAAAAATATTGATTTATTTTTTTCAAAATTGTCGCTCTATTTTTGTTTATAGCGCAAAACTGCAGAGGTGATCAAATACCACTAAAAGAAAGCTCTATTTGTGGGGAAAAAATATGTCAATTTTGTTTGGGAGCCACGTCCCACGACTGCGCAATTGTCAGTTAAAGCGACGCAATGCTGGATCGTAAAAACTGGCCAGGTCCTTTACCTGCATAATGGTCTGGGTCTTAAGTGGTTAATCCCGACCCGGTTTGGGAGTGTTGTCTCACAAAACGAGCAGGATTCAAGCCACAGTGGTGTGCAATACCGCATTTGGCCAGAGGTGGGGGCCTAAGCCGAGCGGAGCCGATCGGAAATACTCTGTTCCTGAGATTTTCCCGATTTCAACCGAGCTGTCCCCAGGCCATTCCGAGGCTCTCCGCCGACCCCCACCTTTGGCCACATGCGGTATTGCATGCCATAGAAGTCAATGTGGAACAAATTATTTGTTTCCATTGACTTCTATGGGGAAACTCCCTTTTGATAGGCAAGTGATTTTTATTATGAGCATTCTTCTGGAACAGATTATGCTCGTAATCCAAGGTTCCACTGTATATTGTTATCTCTTGGACTACATGTACTTATTGCATTTTAGGATCAACATTGGACATACTTTTATTTTTTTTACTCTTCTTTTTTTTTTTTTTTTTTCTTTGCAGAGAAAGTCAATATCTGTAGAGCAATCCAACAAGGAGGAAAAGCCAAAGAAAAGGAAAGTGGGTTCAGAAACGCCCAAAGCAAAGCCAACTAGGGTGAAGGCGGAGAGGATGAGTCTCGTCATTGATGAATTCCCCACTACCAGCAGCAGCGATATGAATATCAATTTGAAGGCCGAGAGAAGATCCGAAGAGGAGGAAGAAGAACCTCCAGATGACTTCTCATTTGGTCCACCGGCCAAAAAACTCAAGACGTCAGACGCTGCAGGGAAGCCGGTGAAATTGAGGGGCTCAGGCCAAGAAAGCACCGAGATGAACTGGGACACTGTAGAGGTAAGAATTGTACTATTTCCCCTCTGGAGCAATGCACCCCCTCCCCACCAACCAAACCACCCCCCCCCCCCCCCAAATCAACGGAGAATGCCAATTGGATGGCAGGGGCGGCACGGTTAGTTCAAATATTTTTGGTTTCTTTTTTTTTTTTGGTAGCTTGTAGTTTACTTTTTTTAATTTATTTTTGTTTAATTTTCTTATTTTTAATATTTTTCTTAATCTTTATTTTACTTTTTTATTTAATCTTGTATTTTATCTTTTTATTTTTTTCACTTAACTTTATTGCTATCACACAGGAGAAAACAATTGTAACCAAAAAATGAGATCGCGCTGAAAATTACATGTAAATAACTCCAAACGGCTATTAAAACATGTATACAGATAAATGTTATCTAAGTGGTTTAGCTAATTCAGCATGTGCACAGATAAAACATTTCCAAAATATAGATAAATATCTCCAACGTAAATGTCCATCAGCATATGGGTGAGTTCATCGATATATATTCCCACAGGTGCCAAAATCACACGGTTGGAAAAGTGTGGTATAGAAAGAACCTCCACCGAAGTCATATAAAGCCTCTTACCAGACGGACATATATTATGGGCATAATATGGTTAATGCTGCTCCTTAGCAATCAGGGAGAGATCCAATGCGGACAGCCTGGTTGTCAGATTTAGGTATGAGGTGTCTCCGAATTATCCACAGACATAAAAGGACAAGAAGCCTCACATAGCATAAAATCCTTATTTATTTGAATAAAACAAAAAGTCTTGCACTTACATCAAGTTGCAGAAATCAAGGCGAAAAAACACATCAGCCGGCCGGCTTGAATACACAGCCCGTATTCCGGGTAGAGAGATGGAAAACACGCGGTGACGTCAGAACGTCTCCTCCCAAGGAGGAGACGTTCTGACGTCACCGCGTGTTTTCCATCTCTCTACCCGGAATACGGGCTGTGTATTCAAGCCGGCCGGCTGATGTGTTTTTTCGCCTTGATTTCTGCAACTTGATGTAAGTGCAAGACTTTTTGTTTTATTCAAATAAGGATTTTATGCTATGTGAGGCTTCTTGTCCTTTTATGTCTGTGGATAATTCGGAGACACCTCATACCTAAATCTGACAACCAGGCTGTCCGCATTGGATCTCTCCCTGATTGCTAAGGAGCAGCATTAACCATATTATGCCCATAATATATGTCCGTCTGGTAAGAGGCTTTATATGACTTCGGTGGAGGTTCTTTCTATACCACACTTTTCCAACCGTGTGATTTTGGCACCTGTGGGAATATATATCGATGAACTCACCCATATGCTGATGGACATTTACGTTGGAGATATTTATCTATATTTTGGAAATGTTTTATCTGTGCACATGCTGAATTAGCTAAACCACTTAGATAACATTTATCTGTATACATGTTTTAATAGCCGTTTGGAGTTATTTACATGTAATTTTCAGCGCGATCTCATTTTTTGGTTACAGTATTCTTGTGTTGTATAACACTTTTATGATCGCAGCTATTTTTGATTGTACTAATGAGCGCAATTTAACCTTTTCCATTCCAGGAGAAAACAATTCCCTGTGTGATAGCATTGGAATTGGGAGGTGACAGGTTCTCTTTATTGACCGTCTCACTTCCAAAAACAGGAGTCCTAGCCGGTGCTAGAACTCTTGTCACAGCTGAGATAGGAAGAGCACAGCTCACCCCTCTCACTGTGTACATAGACGGCAGGGACAGGAGACAGACTCAGCGGCCGGGGGGGAGAGGACGGGGAGGGGGTGACAGAGTCCCGAAAACAGAGCCAGCCAGCCGAGAGAGGGGGGGGGACAGAAGCACACATTCTCTGCTAGAAAGCAACTCACCGCTCGTATGTTGAAATTGTCTCCTCTCTGCTCGCACAGAGCCCCGCCTCCTCCTAACCCCACGCTGTGATAGACAACACATCTCAGCATTAGACCCGCATTCTGTCTATCACAGCGTGGTTAGGAGCAGGCGGCGCTGTGTGCGAGCAGAGAGGAGACAATTTCAATGTGTGTTTTACCGCTCTGCAATCTCGTGACATGCCGCGGATCACATGTGTGCCGTTCCGAAGTCATTGATCCGTTGCACCACTAATATATATATATATGTACACACACACACACACATGTGTTTCTGCACTTCCACTGCCGACATAGGCAGATTGTCGTTCTGCCTCTGTACTGTCTAAACGGCAGGCGTCAGCGGACATAGAGTACCTGCCGCTGGGCTCCCGCTATGTATAATCGCAGAAGGAGCGGATCGCTGGCGGCGTGCGCCCCATACCCAGGAGTGTCAGATCACGTACTGACCGCCCTGCCGCTGTAAATTCATGTGGGGCGGTCGCTAAGCTGGTAATGTGCTTTAGAAGTCAGGTGGTGGTGGTATGAAAAACCTATGGATAGACCCCCATATTTTGTTGAGTCAGCATAGATAATACATTTCCAGATTGATAATGAGCTGTGTGGTGACATCTTCCTTTTAGATTCTGGCAGAGCGCACAAACGTGGAGCCCTGGGTTTGCGCTAATCTGATCAAGCTGTTCCAGGATGAGAACACCATTCCGTTTATTGCCCGCTACAGGAAAGAGCTCATCAACAATCATGATGCCGATGTACTGCGAGAAATACAGCAAGGCTTGGAAGAACTGAGGTAAGATTTTTAACCACTTTGCGCCGGCAGTGCATCATATGACGTCATAGACTTCCAGTGGTGATCATTTTTTTTCCGCCGGCGATTCTGCCGCTTGAACTTTCTTACAGGCATCCCTTCCCTCCTGCCACCCTCTGGTGCTTCTCCGGTCTCGATGAGCCGGAGAATGAATTGGTTGCCGCCGGAAGTTAGCCATAGAGACTTATGGTGACCAGATAGTGCTCAGTCATCTCTATGACCCTTGGAGGCCCGGGTGTGACGTTATGACGTCCGGGCCAGGGGATGTAAACAATGCTGGGCCTCTTTTTTTTTTTTTTGATCTTGGTCTTTCCAGCCTGAAGGAGAGATGTCTTATAGGTCATAAAGAGGACCTGTCGCACACTATTCCTATTACAATGGATGTTTAAGTGACTTAACCCTTTGATCGCCCCTGGTGTTAATCCCTTCCCTGCCAGTGTCATTGGTACAGTGACGGTGCATATTTTTAGCACTGGTCCCCAAAAAAGTGTCAGGCGTCCAATGTGTTTTTTTTTTAACATTACATTGTTATGCAGATTAAGGATTAATTAACCACTTCAGCCCCGGAAGATTTGGCTGCTCAATGACTGAGCCATTTTTTGTGATACAGCACTGCGTCGCTTTAACTGACAATTGCGCGGGCGTGTGACGCTGTACCCAAACTTGACGTCCTTTTTTACCCACAAAAAGAGCTTTCTTCAATAAAGGGCATTTTCACCCCCTTCCTGCCCAGACCAATTTTCAGCTTTCAGTGCTGTTACACTTTGAATGACAATTGCGCGGTCATGCCACACTGTACCCAAATGAAACAAAAGGGAGCTTTCTTTTGGTGGTATTGTATCACCTTTGCAGTCATTATTTTTTGCTCTATAAACAAAAGAAGAGTGACAATTAAAAAAAATATATATATATATATTTTGTACTTTTTGCTATAATAAATATCCCAATTTTTTTTCCTCAGTTTAGGACAATAAGTATTTTTCTACATATTTTTGGTAAAAAAAAAATCGCAATAAGCGTTTATATTTATTGGTTTGCGCAAAAACGATATCGCGTCTACAAAATAGGGGATATTTTTATGGCATGTTTTTTATTATTATTATTCGTATTTTTTTATTTTACTAGTAATGGCGGCGAACTGCTATTTTTGTTAGAACTGTGACATTATGGCGGACACTTTTGACACATTTTTGTGACCCTTCACATTTATACAGCTATCAGTACTATAAAAATTTACTGATTACTGAAAACATTTCACTGGCAGGGAAGGGGTTAATAGGGGGCAATCAAGGGGTTAAATGTGTTCCTTATGTGTGTTCTAACTGTAGGGGGGATGTGACTGACCTAGAGGAAGAGATTGATCGGTGTTCATAGATTGTATAAACACATGATCAGTCTCCTCGTCCCTGAGAGAACCAGGATGTGTGGGTTTACACCCACGCATCCCTGTTTACACGTCCCCGTTTTACCCTGTTTACACACACACGACCCCGTTCTCGTTCTGTAACGAGCAATCGCGAGTGCCCGGCCGTCATAGCGACCGCCGGGCACTCTCATCAAGTCCAGGGACATGCTTTGGGCACATGCGCCGCTGGAGGTGCCTTTAAAGAGCCAACGTACAGCTATGACGGCTCGCGCAGGGGGGCGTGCCTGCCGCAGTGTAACTGTGGCGGCTCGTCCGGAAGCGGTTAATGACTTTGTGCAGCTCTAGTATGAACAAAGTGATCTTTCTGTTTGTCCAGTGAGTCCATCCCCCACACAGTAAGAAAGCACCTCCTAGGAACACATCTAGTGTCATTAGTACAGTGACAGTGCATATTTTTAGCACTGGTCACTGTATTTGTGTCACTGGTCCACAAAAAAGTGTCGGGTTTCTAAAATGTTTTTTATTTTTTTTATTTACATCACGTTGTTATGCAGATTAAGGATTAATTAAAGGATTAAAATGAGCGATCACCACATGATCAATTATTTCTGTTTTTCCTGTGTAGGTCTGTATCTAGAAAAGCTCACTCTCTGCTAGAGAAGCTGAGGAAAGAAGGGAAGCTGAATGCCGGCCTACACAATGAGATGCTAAACTGCAGGACCTTGGATGAAATTGAACATGTGGTCAGTATTTCTAATAATCGATTATATTTCACTAAAAAATATGTTTTGGGTATAGATGGAATTGGGCCCCTCGCTGTCTGCTCTCGGGGCTCTAATATTGATCTCCAGAAAAACTGAGAGCTAAAGTGTAAATCTCAGTTTTGGCTGATTGGTCCTTTACCACTAGCAGACCAGGGACAGATCAGAACGCCGCTGGACTTTGAGTGGTTATACCTACATAGTTAGTCTGGTTTAAAAAAAATGTCCATCCAATGCAACCAATAAAAAGGGGACAACAATACAATTTTTATGCACAATCCCATACCCACAGTTGATCCAGAGGAAGGAAAAAAAACTTTGCAGGCAACATCCCTGTATTTTTTTTGTCAGCTTTTTTTCTTGTAAAGAAAAAGCAATCCTAGCAGCCAATTAGTCACTAGATTGCTTTTACGAGCAGCAGGAGGGGACCACTTCCCAACCCCCCTGCTGCCTTCTACAACCTGTCCCACTGTGGAAGCTGAGAGTGCAGCCAGCAGACTGGAACGTCTCCAATCCTCTCTATGGTCTAAGACGGTGGTCTCCAAACTGGGGGCCGGATGTGGCTTATCTTTATCTGTCTTTTTGGGAACTATTCTTCCCTCTAATACAAGGAACTATTCCCTCCACTGACACCAACAATGGAACATCATTTCTGCCACTGACACCAACAATTGGGCATTATTCCTGACATTAATGATGGGGCACTATTCCTCCTCCTAATACCAATGATGGGGCGCTTTTCCTCCAAATGACACCAATAATTGGGCGCTATTCCTCCAAATGACACCAATGATTGGGCGCTATTCCCCCCACTGTCACCAATGATTGGACGCTATTCCCCCCCGCTGACACCAATGATTGGGCGCTATTCCCCCCACTGACACCAATGATTGGACGCTATTCCCCCCACTGACACCAATGATTGGACGCTATTCCCCCCACTGACACCAATGATTGCTATTGACACCAATGATTCTATTCCCCCACTGACACACTGACACCAATGATTGGACGCTGTTCCCCCCCCCCCCCCCACTGACACCAATGATTGGGCGCTATTCCCCCCACTGACACCAATGATTGGGCGCTATTCCCCCACTGACACCAATGATTGGGCGTATTCCCCCCACTGACACCACAATGATTGGGGCTATTCCCCCACTGACACCAATGATTGGGCGCTATTCCCCCCACTGACACCAATGATTGGGCGCTATTTCCCCTGCACCAGGAAACATCAGATTTCGCAAGTGTTTGAATCCCCCCCACTGACACCAATGATTGGGCGCTATTCCCCCCCACTGACACCAATGATTGGGCGCTATTCCCCCCACTGACACCAATGATTGGGCGCTATTCCCCCCACTGACACCAATGATTGGGCGCTATTCCCCCCACTGACACCAATGATTGGGCGCTATTCCCCCCACTGACACCAATGATTGGGCGCTATTCCCCCCCACTGACACCAATGATTGGGCGCTATTCCCCCCCACTGACACCAATGATTGGGCGCTATTCCCCCCCACTGACACCAATGATTGGGCGCTGTTCCCCCCCCCCCCCCCCCCCCCCCCTCACTGACACCAATGATTGGGCGCTGTTCCCCCCCCCCCCACTGACACCAATGATTGGGCGCTGTTCCCCCCCCCCCACTGACACCAATGATTGGGCGCTATTCCCCCCACTGACACCAATGATTGGGCGCTATTCCCCCCACTGACACCAATGATTGGGCGCTATTCCCCCACTGACACCAATGATTGGGCGCTATTCCCCCCACTGACACCAATGATTGGGCGCTATTCCCCCCCACTGACACCAATGATTGGGCGCTATTCCCCCCACTGACACCAATGATTGGGCGCTATTCCCCCCACTGACACCAATGATTGGGCGCTATTCCCCCCACTGACACCATGATTGGGCGCTATTCCCCCCACTGACACCAATGATTGGGCGCTATTCCCCCCACTGACACCAATGATTGGGCGCTATTCCCCCCACTGACACCAATGATTGGGCGCTATTCCCCCCACTGACACCAATGATTGGGCGCTATTCCCCCCACTGACACCAATGATTGGGTTGGGCGCTATTCCCCCCACTGACACCAATGATTGGGCGCTATTCCCCCCACTGACACCAATGATTGGGCGCTATTCCCCCCACTGACACCAATGATTGGGCGCTATTCCCCCCACTGACACCAATGATTGGGCGCTATTCCCCCCACTGACACCAATGATTGGGCGCTATTCCCCCCACTGACACCAATGATTGGGCGCTATTCCCCCACTGACACCAATGATTGGGCGCTATTCCCCCCACTGACACCAATGATTGGGCGCTATTCCCCCCACTGACACCAATGATTGGGCGCTATTCCCCCCACTGACACCAATGATTGGGCGCTATTCCCCCCACTGACACCAATGATTGGGCGCTATTCCCCCCACTGACACCAATGATTGGGCGCTATTCCCCCCACTGACACCAATGATTGGGCGCTATCCCCCCACTGACACCAATGATTGGGCGCTATTCCCCCCACTGACACCAATGATTGGGCGCTATTTCCCCCCACTGACACCAATGATTGGGCGCTATTCCCCCCACTGACACCAATGATTGGGCGCTATTCCCCCCACTGACACCAATGATTGGGCGCTATTCCCCCCACTGACACCAATGATTGGGCGCTATTCCCCCCACTGACACCAATGATTGGGCGCTATTCCCCCCACTGACACCAATGATTGGGCGCTATTCCCCCCACTGACACCAATGATTGGGCGCTATTCCCCCCACTGACACCAATGATTGGGCGCTATTCCCCCCACTGACACCAATGATTGGGCGCTTTCCCCCCACTGACACCAATGATTGGGCCTATTCCCCCACTGACACCAATGATTGGGCGCTATTCCCCCCACTGACACCAATGATTGGGCGCTATTCCCCCCCCCCCACTGACACCAATGATTGGGCGCTATTCCCCCCCCCCCACTGACACCAATGATTGGGCGCTATTCCCCCCCCCCACTGACACCAATGATTGGGCGCTATTCCCCCCCCCCCCCCCCACTGACACACACCAATGATTGGGCGCTATTCCCCCCCCCCCCCCCCACTGACACCAATGATTGGGCGCTGTTCCCCCCCACTGACACCAATGATTGGGCGCTGTTCCCCCCCACTGACACCAATGATTGGGCGCTGTTCCCCCCCCACTGACACCAATGATTGGGCGCTGTTCCCCCCCACTGACACCAATGATTGGGCGCTATTCCCCCCACTGACACCAATGATTGGGCGCTATTCCCCCCCCCCCCCACTGACACCAATGATTGGGCGCTATTCCCCCCCCCCCCCCCCCCACTGACACCAATGATTGGGCGCTATTCCCCCCCCCCCCCCCCACTGACACCAATGATTGGGCGCTGTTCCCCCCCACTGACACCAATGATTGGGCGCTGTTCCCCCCCACTGACACCAATGATTGGGCGCTGTTCCCCCCCACTGACACCAATGATTGGGCGCTGTTCCCCCCCACTGACACCAATGATTGGGCGCTGTTCCCCCCCACTGACACCAATGATTGGGCGCTATTCCCCCCACTGACACCAATGATTGGGCGCTATTCCCCCCCCCCCCCCCCACTGACACCAATGATTGGGCGCTATTCCCCCCCCCCCCCCCCACTGACACCAATGATTGGGCGCTATTCCCCCCACTGACACCAATGATTGGGCGCTATTCCCCCCCCCCCCCCCCACTGACACCAATGATTGGGCGATATTCCCCCTCCCACTGAGACCAATGGTGGGGGCGCAAATCCTCCCACTGAGACCAATGGTGGGGGCGCAAATCCTCCCACTGAGACCAATGGTGGGGGCGCAAATCCTCCCACTGAGACCAATGGTGGGGGCGCTAATCCTCCCACTGAGACCAATGGTGGGGGCGCTAATCCTCCCACTGAGACCAATGGTGGGGGCGCTAATCCTCCCACTGAGACCAATGGTGGGGGCGCTAATCCTCCCACGGAGACCAATGGTGGGGGCGCTAATCCTCCCACGGAGACCAATGGTGGGGGCGCTAATCCTCCCACGGAGACCAATGGTGGGGGCGCTAATCCTCCCACGGAGACCAATGGTGGGGGCGCTAATCCTCCCTCCGAGACCAATGGTGGGGGCGCTAATCCTCCCTCCGAGACCAATGGTGGGGGCGCTAATCCTCCCTCCGAGACCAATGGTGGGGACGCTAATCCTCCCTCCGAGACCAATGGTGGGGACGCTAATCCTCCCTCCGAGACCAATGGTGGGGACGCTAATCCTCCCTCCGAGACCAATGGTGGGGACGCTAATCCTCCCTCCGAGACCAATGGTGGGGACGCTAATCCTCCCTCCGAGACCAATGGTGGGGAAGCTAATCCTCCCTCCGAGACCAATGGTGGGGACGCTAATCCTCCCTCCGAGACCAATGGTGGGGACGCTAATCCTCCCTCCGAGACCAATGGTGGGGACGCTAATCCTCCCTCCGAGACCAATGGTGGGGACGCTAATCCTCCCTCCGAGACCAATGGTGGGGACGCTAATCCTCCCTCCGAGACCAATGGTGGGGACGCTAATCCTCCCTCCGAGACCAATGGTGGGGACGCTAATCCTCCCTCCGAGACCAATGGTGGGGACGCTAATCCTCCCTCCGAGACCAATGGTGGGGACGCTAATCCTCCCACTGACACCAATGGTGGGGACGCTGTTCCCCCCCACTGACACCAATGATTGGGCGCTGTTCCCCCCCACTGACACCAATGATTGGGCGCTGTTCCCCCCCCCCCACTGACACCAATGATTGGGCGCTGTTCCCCCCCCCCCCCCACTGACACCAATGATTGGGCGCTGTTCCCCCCCCCCCCCCACTGACGCCAATGATTGGGCGCTATTCCCCCCACTGACGCCAATGATTGGGCGCTATTCCCCCCACTGACACCAATGATTGGGCGCTATTCCCCCCACTGACACCAATGATTGGGCGCTATTCCCCCCACTGACACCAATGATTGGGCGCTATTCCCCCCCCCCCCACTGACACCAATGATTGGGCGCTATTCCCCCCCCCCCCACTGACACCAATGATTGGGCGCTATTCCCCCTCCCACTGAGACCAATGGTGGGGGCGCTAATCCTCCCACTGAGACCAATGGTGGGGGCGCTAATCCTCCCACTGAGACCAATGGTGGGGGCGCTAATCCTCCCACTGAGACCAATGGTGGGGACGCTAATCCTCCCACTGAGACCAATGGTGGGGACGCTAATCCTCCCACTGACACCAATGTCAATGAGGATTTTTATAGAAAGTTTGGAGTTCCCTGGTCTAAGAAATTGAAGTGATGAGCAGTTTTGCGGTTTGTAAACAAACCCTTTGTGGTTTAAAAGAAAGCATCAGATCATACCGATCGTACCGATCTTGGTATGACCAAAAGCTTTTAAGATCAGAGGAGAGATTTGAGGTCTCAATCGCCCAATTAACACAATCAGCGTTGATGGGGGAATCCCTCCAGAAGCACTATTGTATTCTACCAGTGGGGGGAGGGTGCGGGGAGCCTTCCTGACAGATTACAGTGGTTTATGCTAGTGATGGTGGTAATAGCATACCGAAAAACCTGACAGGCTGGGTGTACCTTCGATCGATGTATCGACTTGGGTACAATCAGCCTGCCCATTCATGGATTGCGTTTCAGCTGGTCCCTGCTGAACTGGCCAAATTTCCATCCATGTATGTCCGGCCTCAAGGAGAGGTATAACCAAAGATATTTTTGCTCCTTCTCCTTGGGATTACAGGAGGGCAAGTATGTTATGCACTCCTGTGATCCGTATTCAGCCAACAGCGGGCTAAAGTCCCCTCTGTCAGCTAACGTCCCTGAGATGGTCCAGGCTCTGAAATGATTGGGACTATATGAGATCCACTCAGCAACAGGCACCTGGCTCAGCCTCTCTGCGATCCGCTGAGAACCTGAGCCGGACTCTCCCTCCGCCACAGCCCAGCGCTCCGATGAGTACCGGAGGGGCAGAGCAGTTAGCCGGTGACTGACAGTCATCGGTCTCTTCTCACAACGGGAGAACTGAGTGATCAGCAGTGTTTGATCGCTCAGTTCTCAGCCTTAGAGCTGGCAGGGGACAGATGCACCATTGCATTGAATCGATGCTGCATCCTCCTAGGTGAGTATCGATGTCTATTTTTTCCATAATCTGTACTTCTCATATGATGAATGAGAGTCGTCAGGACAAATTCCCAATCACGTTGCCACTAACGGGCAATTACAGTGTTTACATGATTGAGAAGCCCGTCCATTCCCAACAACCCCCCCGTATGGTATGACCCAGTTAAAAGGGCCACAGCAGGTGGGAAGGGGTTAATTGATCTGATGTGGTGATGTGTATAGATAAGTGTAATAGAGGACTGACTCTTGTGTCTTGCACAGTACGCACCATATAAAACTGGAAGCAAAGGAACCAAAGCGCAAAGAGCCAGACAGCTTGGACTGGAGCCCGCCGCCAAAGCTCTGATTGAAGCCCCTCAGCAGCTGAACCTTCATATGTATATAAAGCCGGACATGGAAGGTACGGGATATGGATTGTTTGGATTTTTGGCTTTAACCATTTGCTGGTCAACTTATAACAGATTTACTGCTACAGGGTGGCCGTTCTGTGCAGAATCTCCTATATATACACCTGATTCTGCACTTCCGCATTGAAGGCGCACACCGCTTCTACTGTCGTTAATCACAACAGAAGCCCCTGCACTACTCTGGTCCAACTTTGATGCGACTTGAGGCTTATAGACCTCAAGATAACACAGGCATTACTTCAAGTCTCATCAGAATCGCAGGAAAAAAAACTTGGGACAAAATCGCACGACTTTCAGGTCGCAATAGTGGAAACCTAGGCTAAAGGAGAAGTCCAGCCAAAGCTCCTGAAGTCGTCTGTAGTCCGCTCTCTGCTGATGTCCCGGATATGAGTCCAGGACAGTGTTTCTCAACTCCAGTCCTCAAGGCACCCTGACAGGTCATGTTTTCAGGATTTCCCTCAGATGAAACGGCTGTGGTAATTAAGGCAGTTAAACAAATCAAATCATCTGTGCAAAATAATGGAAAGCCTGAAAACGTGACCTGTTGGGGCGCCTTGAGGACTGGTGTTGAGAAACACTGGTCCAGGCACCGCGTCACCATGACAATAAGGTCGGGATTGACACCCGTCTCAGCCTCTCAGCGAGCCGCTGAGAGCCTGAGCCGGCCACCCCTGTACAGTTCAGCACTCCAATGAGCGTGGAGGGAGCAGAGAGCTGTGACTGACAGTCTGAACATGGAGCTCTGAACACTGAGCGATCAGCAGTGTTCGATCGCTCAGTTCTCAGTGTAGAGACGCCGTGTGACTGATGCTGGATTCATTAGGGTAAGTATGAATCTGAAAAAAAAATACATTACTTGTCTTTAAGGGGTTAAAACCTTCCAGGGCTGAACAAAAACAGAAAAACATGAAAAATTAACAAATGTAGCTTGTTCCAAGGCAACCAGTAGGTCATTTTTGGAGGCAGAGTATGTTTGTATCGGACCCTTTTCACACTTGGTGTTGGCGCTAAAGTGATGCTAGTTTTAGTGGTCGCTTTAGTGCTGTTTAAGTGGCGCTTTATGTCTGCTAGCGGGGAGCTTTTAACTCCAAAGAACGGGTTAAATACGCCCGTGTTGCGGCGCTTCTGAAGCGTTTTTTAGGTGCTTTGGAAGAGCTGCCCATTAATTTCAATGGGCAGGGCATTTTGGGAGCGCGAAATACAGAGTTCCCAAACCGACTTTTCCCAGCGTCCCGCAAGCGCACCACCCCAGTGTGATAAGTTGCACTGAAATGAATGAAAGGCGGTTTTCAGGCATTATTTGGAGGCCATTTCTAGCGGCAAAACGCCTGTAAACCGCCTCCGTGTTAAAGGGCTCGTAATAATATAAATATATAATTTTTTTTTTATATATACAATTTAAAAATGTGTAAGTTGTAATATTTTGGGTAAGAATAAATATCGGACCTGGCAGTGGTTTGCCAAGGTTATTCTGGGGCTTGAAATGCTTTATTCCTTGTATTTCCATGGAGCCTGTTCTTGTTTCAGCCAGTAGAGGGCAGTGTTGCATAACTGACAACATTCTTCTATATTTGGGTAATTTTTCTCTATAAATCCTTTCTAGTAACTGAAGACTTGTCCTATGTGCAGCATTGTATAACATGACTGCAGAAATATTTGCGATTCAGGTTATTGTTTCTGCTGCTTAGTCATGATTAAAATCATCACTTTAAATCCTCTATATGAGCGACATACATGGGAAACAGACATAAGAGTAATGCCTGCGACTTATTTTATAGTTCTGTGTGTTAGTGTCTCATCTGTGCTTTATTTAGTGCCTGTATGTCACATATTGGGGATGATTTCCTAAAAGAGAGTGCAAAATCTGATGCAGCGCTACAATAGAAACCAATCAGCTTCCAGGTTTCAAAGCTAAAGGGGTTGTAAAGGTCCATTTTTTTCCCCCTAAATGGCTTCTTTTACCTTAGTGCAGTCTTCCTTCACTTACTTCATCCTTCCATTTTGCTTTTAAATGTCCTTATTTCTTCTGAGAAATCCTCACTTCCTGTTCTTCTGTCTGTAACTCCACACAGTAATGCAAGGCTTTCTTCCTGGTGTGGAGTGTCGTGCTCGCCCCCTCCCTTGGACTACAGGAGTGTCAGGACGCCCACTAACACACAGCTTCTTTCTCTATCTGCAACATAGAGAGCGTCTTGACTCCTGTAGTCCAAGGGAGGGGGCGAGCGTGACACTCCACACCAGGTAGAAAGCCTTGCATTACTGTGTGGAGTTAGACAGCAGAACATGAAGTGAGGATTTCTCAGAAGAAATAAGGACATGTAAAAGCAACATGGAAGGATGAGGTAAGTGAAGGAGGACTGCACTAAGGTAAAGGAAGCTATTTAGGAATTTTTTTTTTACTTTTGCAACCCCTTTAACTGAAGAAGCTGAAGTTAGAAGCTGATTGGCTACCATGCAGTTTGCACTCTCCAGTTTTAGTAAATGAACCTCTTTGTAACTTGCATTACTCCCTGCAAGTTCTGACAGCCAGGGGGCATTTTTTTTGGCAGATCCCAACTTGCCATAGTGGACAAGCCTGGGTTCCATTTCAAGTCTTCCCGGATTTATTATTGGTCAGCAAGGCAACCAGTAGTTATGATGTCCCTTTGGCATGACTTGCTAGTTAACCAGCCAATTAAATATTAGTGTGGTTGCCCTGGGTTTTCTAATTGCAACCCGGACAATGGACATGAAACTAGTAATACAAGCGGCGGCTATGGATGCCAAGTTTGACACGTGAGCGCACCCGCAAGCTAACCCCCTTGGCAAAGCACTATCCATGAAGGGGGTTAGCTGATGCGGGGAGGAGCCGAGAAAGGCGCCGAGGGACCCCAGAAGACGAGGTTCAGGGCCAATCTGTGCAAAACGAGCCGCACAGTGGAGGTAAGTGTAACATGTTGTTTAAAAAAACGTGATCCTTTACAACCCCTTTAAGGCTCGGTTCACACTGATATGATACAGGAAATGCACTGTAATCGCGGCGTTTCCTGCATCGCAATACATAGCAATGGCACGGAGTTCATGCCATCTGCTGTGGGTGTCATTTAAATGCTAACACCACAAAAGCAGGTCGCAGAACGTAGTGCGTTTGCTAAAATTGGATTGCATGGGTATGAACACTCGTGATCTGTTTACAGTGTGGCAATTTGCGGCCATACAAAATGATGGGCTCCAATAACACTGTACAAAATCACATGGGATTTGCACAGGAATGTTATCGTGTCATGGTGAGGAAGAAGGGGGGAAATGCTGATGTAAACAAGCATTTCCCCAGTCTTCCTAGTGACAGGACAGTGAACACAGCTCTCTGTAATCGGAAGCTGTGATTACACATAGCCCATCCCCCTTACAGTTAGAACACATCCCTAGGCACACTTAACCCCTTCAGCGTCACCTAGTCCAAGGAGAGAAGAGACATCTTGGACTGCCGCACTCTGTTCAATCAAGTTTATTTGAAAATTCAAATGTAAAAGCCAAAAAAGTAATCCAAAACAATCCAAAAGCAATCAATGACAGTAAGTGGACATACAGGGATCAATGGCTGACGCGTTTCACATTATTATTCGATGCTTACTTATAGCTGTAGTGTGTAGGAACCAAAGTGTGTACATAAGTCTGGGTTCACACTATACTACACGACAGCAGTATGACTAAGAGTGAGTGAGTGAAGAACTTATATAGCGCAGCACATGCGAACTAAATCGCCTCTGGGCGCTCGTTGTTCCTGTCTCCTTTGATATCAAAAGAGATGAGTTTTGATCTTTCTTCTGAAGGCCAAGTGGTTTTCCTCCAACCGAATACTGGTTGGTAAAGCGTTCCATAGTCTGGGACCTTGGAGCGCAAATCTTCTTTCTCCTTTGGACTTGTATCTGGCTTTAGGTATCTGGAGTAGATTTTGGTTGGTGGATCGCAGAACGCGATTGGAGTTGTGAGCTTTTATTTTCTCGCATAGATATTGGGGGGCCTTCCCATGGATGCACTTATGTGTCAGAGTGCTTTAAAGGCAATTCTGTCTTTTACTGGCAACCAATGAAGGGCTCTAAGTGAAGGTGAGATTGATTCCCAAGGTTTTTTCCCAGTCACAAGTCTGGCGGCCGTATTTTGAACGACTTGCAGACGAGTGATTTGGTACTTTGGGAGTCGGAGGTAAAGGGCATTTGCATAGTCCAGTCTGTAGTTGACAATTGTTCCCACCACGACTGCTACGTCTTCTTTTGGAATAAATGGAATAAGTCTGCGTAGTAGGCGCAGCAGATGGTGAGATCCGCTGACTACTGACCCTATTTGTGCGTCCATTGTCATGTAGGAGTCAAAGATGACCCCGAAACTTTTGACTTTGGAGCTAGGTGTGATGATCTGGCCCAGAATGGGCGGGGGTGTCCAAGTTGGTATAAGTTGATTCTTGCGACTGGCGTGAAACAGGAGAAGTTCTGTTTTGGAGCTGTTGAGTTTAAGATAACTCTGTCATCCAGTTTTCTATCAAAGAGAGGCATAGGTCTAGACTGAGATGATGATCCTTTTTGTTGCAGATACGAAAATATAATTGCGTGTCATCTGCATAAGAGTGATAAAGTAGTTTTTGGCTACTAATGATTTCAAAGAGAGGGCGGAGGTAGATGTTGAACAGCACAGGCGACAGTGGGGATCCTTAAGGGACTCCGCATGATACTGTGCGTTTTTCAGAAGTGAAAGGTCCTAATTTCACTACTTGTGATCGGTTTTCCAAAAAAAGAGGAGAACTGTGATAGATCACCTTCTGCGACTCTGGCTACTTCAGCTAGCCGAGTCAGTAGCAGTTTGTGATCTACCGTGTCGAACGCTGCACTTAGGTCCAACAGAACCAGGAGACAAGATTCTCCTTTGTCTGCGGCCTCGAGGGCGTCATACCATATTTTAAGTAGTGCTGTTTCCGTCCCGTGTCTGGGACGGAAACCCGATTTGAAAAGGATCGAGCAAGTTATGGGTGTCTTAAGTGATGTTGTAGCTGTTGTACCACTACTTTCTCCATTACCTTAGAGAAGACATTTAGGCCTGTTATGGGACGACTGTGTTTTGGGTCTTTGGGGTCAAGGGTGGGTTTCTTCAAAATAGGTTTAATTATGCCTTGTTTTAAGGGGGTGGGCACTATACCTTCTTTGAATGACTAGTTTATAAGCTGCGTGATGGGCGGTGCCAGGATATCGGCACATTCCTTCAGCAGTTTGGTGGGGATGATGTCATTGGGCGCGGTGCTATTTCGTAGGGTATCAATGATGTTTTTTGTGGCCTTGATGGAAGATGAACTTGTAGATGAAAAATAGTGGCAAGTGTAAAGTTATGAGCTCAGTGCTCATCTGTGACACATAAATATGTGCAGTGTACACAAAAAGAAAGTGATATTTCTAATTGGGAGAATACATAATATTAAAATGTACAGTACAGACCAAAAGTTTGGACACACCTTCTCATTCCAAGAGTTTTCTTTATTTCCATGACTATGAAAATTGTAGATTCACACTGAAGGCATCAAAACTATGAATTAACACATGTGGAATTATATACATAACAAAAAAGTGTGAAACAACTGAAAATATGTCATATTTTTGGTTCTTCAAAGTAGCCACCTTTTGCTTTGATTACTGCTTTGCACACTCTTGGCATTCTCTTGATGAGCTTCAAGAGGTCGTCACCTGAAATGGTCTTCCAACAGTCTTGAAGGAGTTCCCAGAGATGCTTAGCACTTGTTGGCACTTTGGAATAGCATGCCGCTGCAAAAAATTAAAACCGCAGAGGTGATCAAATATCACCAAAAGAAAGCCCTGTTTGTGGGGAAAAAAGGACGTCCATTTTGTTTGGGAGTCGCGTCGCACGATGCTCACAGTGTACAGGGAAATCCCAGTAATTCATTTCAGTACAGAGGAGGAACTTAAACTATTGTGCAGTACAGAAAGTGAGGCTGGAGTTCAGTGTTAGGCTCCATGCACACTGAAGCTGATAAACTGCAGTTTATTGGCGTTTTGGCTTTTTTTTTTAAAGCCCATAAACTGAACTCTATGTTAGCCTATGTGCCCATGCCCACCTGGGCGTTTTTCAGTGTTAATGAGCTTTGGAGTTTATTGGCTTTTTTCTGAACGCCCGAAATTTGCGTTCAAAGTGCCGTTTTTCGGCGTGAAAAAACTCAAAAAAAGAACAACGCCGAAAAAAACTGAAAAACGCAGAATAACTACGGTGCCAGCGTTTTTAGCATTTTTTTTTATCAATAAAAAAAAAAGCTGATAAAAGCTACACTGAAAAACGCTGATTAATTCTATTGCAAAAACACTAAAAAACGTTGCAAGGCTCCCTGCAAAGCTACTGGTGTTTTTGTTATAGCTTTTATCAGCTTCAGTGTGCATGGAGCCTTATGGTGATGTAGAGTGCTCCTATATTATATGATTGTTTTATACATATCTAACCATGCATAACAGTTCATCTTTATAATGTCTTTTTTTTATGTTCTAGGTTTATTCACAATTCAAGAAATTGAGATGGGAGTGCAGCACATTCTGGCAGACATGATTGCGAAAGACAAAGACACGCTGGATAACATTCGAAACCTGTAAGAATAATCCGTCATTCCTCCTACCTTTCCTTCTACCATTCTTCCCGCCATTCCTCCCGCCATTCCTCCCGCCATTTTTCCCCGTCGTCCCTCTCGCCATTTTTCCCCGTCGTCCCTCTCGCCATTTTTCCCCGTCGTCCCTCTCGCCATTTTTCCCCGTCGTCCCTCTCGCCATTTTTCCCCGTCGTCCCTCTCGCCATTTTTCCCCGTCGTCCCTCTCGCCATTTTTCCCCGTCGTCCCTCTCGCCATTTTTCCCCGTCGTCCCTCTCGCCTCTCGCCATTTTTCCCCCCGTCGTCCCTCTCGCCATTTTTCCCCGTCGTCCCTCTCGCCATTTTTCCCCGTCGTCCCTCTCGCCATTTTTCCCCGTCGTCCCTCTCGCCATTTTCCCCTGTCGTCCCTCTCGCCATTTTCCCCTGTCGTCCCTCTCGCCATTTTTCCCCGTCGTCCCTCTCGCCATTTTTCCCCGTCGTCCCTCTCGCCATTCCCTTTCCCCCGTCGTCCCTCTCGCCATTTTTCCCCGTCGTCCCTCTCGCCATTTTTCCCCGTCGTCCCTCTCGCCATTTTTCCCCGTCGTCCCTCTCGCCATTTTTCCCCGTCGTCCCTCTCGCCATTTTTCCCCGTCGTCCCTCTCGCCATTTTCCCCCGTCGTCCCTCTCGCCATTTTCCCCCGTCGTCCCTCTCGCCATTTTCCCCCCCGTCGTCCCTCTCGCCATTTTCCCCCGTCGTCCCTCTCGCCATTTTCCCCCGTCGTCCCTCTCGCCATTTTCCCCCGTCGTCCCTCTCGCCATTTTCCCCCGTCGTCCCTCTCGCCATCGCCATTTCCCCCGTCGTCCCTCTCGCCATTTTCCCCCCGTCCCTCTCGTCCCTCTCGCCATTTTTCCCCGTCGTCCCTCTCGCCATTTTTCCCCGTCGTCCCTCTCGCCATTTTTCCCCGTCGTCCCTCTCGCCATTTTTCCCCGTCGTCCCTCTCGCCATTTTTCCCCGTCGTCCCTCTCGCCATTTTTCCCCGTCGTCCCTCTCGCCATTTTTCCCCGTCGTCCCTCTCGCCATTTTTCCCCGTCGTCCCTCTCGCCATTTTTCCCCGTCGTCCCTCTCGCCATTTTTTGCCCACCCCCTCCCTTGGACTACAGGAGTCAGGACGCTCTCTATGTTGCAGATAGAGAAAGGAGCTTTGCGTTAGTGGGCATCCCAGCATACCTAGTGACACCGGAGGGGGGGCGGAAGCGAAAGTTCAATTTGGAGGTGGTGCTGCCTGCCAAATATGACATGTGGTTTAAATGTTGCCTCTAAACAAAGCATTGTGGCCACAGGATGTGTTCAGCCCTGAGTAGCTGTATGCCCTTTTTTAGGTGGGTGGTCTGTCAGAGCGGGGGCAAGCAAGGTTTAGCTGCTTGTTTATTTCACCCCCCTGGCCACCAGTGTAAACAAACGCTAAGTAAGGAAGCCTTATAGATTTTCATAGTGTTAACTCATTATTATTTTTTTCTTTTAGGTGTAAACAAAATTACGTCATGATCAATTCGACCTTGGCTAAAGCTACAGGCAAGGAAAAGGAAAAAGAAGGAAATGTAAAAGATGTGGACAAGTTTCATTTGTATCACAACTTTTCCTGCAATATAAATAGAATTCAACATCACCAAGTAAGTGCAACGCAGCGGAGTTTTCATTGTGTTTTATGGTGACATTGCGGTGTGCACTGGGTTTTTCTATATTTCTTTTTTTTTTTAAGCTAGACTAACCCCTGGTTTACACTGATGTGGGCTAGAAATCCTTTAGCTGAACTCACATAATTTCAAACCGGCAATGCAGGCGATTTGACAGACATCTGTGCAGGTTCAAGATGTCTATTTAAATCGTCAGCAAAGGTAGTACAGGAACTACTTTTGGGAATCGGTTTGGTGCCGCAAAGTTGGCGTTGCACCGATTCGAATGGTAGCATTGCTGCCAATAGCCACCGATTTGACATGTCAAACTAACCCAACGTGAACATGGGCTAAAAGTTGGTAGCAAATGGAGTGAAAAAACCCCCTCACAGGCCCCCTGCAAGATAATGTTATAATGTGCCAGTATGTTTCGCAATACTAGCACATTATGAAAGACTTACCTTAAACACACACGTGTGTGTGTGTGTGTGTGTATATGTATGTATATATATATATATATATATATATATATATATATATATATATATATATATATATATATAATATATATATATATATATATATATAATATATATATAATCTCAGTAGAGCAGTGGACAGGGTCAGTAGGCAAGAGATTGATGTCAGTAGTTTATTTGTATTTTTTTTTAATTATAACTTTTATACAATAGACTCTTGATGTCTCACTTTTAAGACAGAGATTGCCCAGTCCCTTCTTTTGCAGCCAAGCATCAAATTGAATCTGCAGCACAGCGTGATTAGGGTGTGCCCGGCACACCCTGTGCGCACGCCTATGGCCACGATGACGTCACATCCTTGCATGCACACAGGAACGGCGGCACAGTCCGTATGCATCGGTGCCATCACCAGCTGCAGAAGAAGTGAATATAAGGCCCCTTTCACACTGAGCCGCCCATAGCGCCGGCAGTAAAACTCCGCTATTTTTACCGCTGATGCTATGGGCGGATTTGCGTCGCATTTCGGCTGCTAGCGGGGCAGTTTTACCCACCGCTAGCAGCCGAGTTAGGGTTAAAACCGCCTGTAATGCGCTGCTGAAGCAGTGCATTGCGGGATTTATAGCCGCGCTGTCCCATTGATTTCAATAGGCAGGATCGGTGGAGGAGCGGTAAACACACCGCTCTAAAGATGCGGCTAGCAGGACTTTTTTTTACCATCCTGCTAGTGCAACACTCCAGTGTGAAACCCCCTCGGGCTTTCACACTGGAGACAATGGAGCAGCTGTTTGAGGGCGGATTGCAGAAGCTATTTTAACACTGTAGTGCATGCAATACACCCTCAGTGTGAAAGGGGTCTAAATGTTGAATGTTTAGGAAATATTCACTTTACTTACAAAAAAAATTATATCCTAGGCTTACCTGTAGATAAAAGTTGCTGAAAAGGCATTACTTCCCCTTTTAAGGCAGCATTTTGCAAAAAAATTGCAAAGGTCCATAAAGACATGGATGAGTGAGTTTGGGGTGGAGCAACTTGACTGGTCTGCACAGAATCCTGACCTTAACCCCATAGAACATCTTTGGTATGATTCAGAGCGAAGACTGCGAGCCAGGCCTTCTTCTCCAACATCAGTGCCTTACCTCACAAATGCGCTTCTGGAAGAATGGTCAAACATTCCCATAGACACACTCCTAATCCTTCCGGACAGACTTCCCAGAAGAGTTGAAGTTGTTATAGCTGTAAAGCAGGCATATGCAATTAGCGGACCTCCAGCTGTTGCAGAACTACAATTTCCATGAGGCATACCAAGAATCTGACAACCACAAGCATGACTCTCAGAGGCAGAGGCATGATGGGACTTGTAGTTTTGCAACAGCTGGAGGTCCTCTAATTGCATATCCCTGCTGTAAAGGATGGGCCAACTCAATATTGAACCCTACAGACTTGAGCTTCATACATACGTCGGATTTTCCAATGGGAATTGTGTGATGACAGGCTTTTGTCGGGAAATCTGACCGTGTGTACGCTCCATCGGACAATTGTTGTTGGATTTTGCAACAAATGTTGGATAGCATGCTTTAAAATTTTCAGACACCAAATGTGTCTTGTCGGATTATCCGATCGGGTGTACACAAGTCCTTTGGAAAAATGTCCAAAGTACAAACACGCATGCTCAGAAGCAACACTAACCATAACACAACATCAGCAGAAGTTGCCCAAATGGTGGTGCTAAAAAGCTGAAAAACACATAGTTTCATGTTTGTTAGCTGACAATTCTTTGCCGTTTGTATGCAAGAAAAGTTCCTGGCCAATCGCAGGCAGGCGTCCCAATAGTTTTGGGAATAAAGTGTATGAATATGAGTTAGAGACCTGAGACTGTAAGCTCCTTGAGGGCAGGGACTGATGGGAGTAGGCAATTCATATGTAAAATTCTGCGTAAATTAATGCCGCTATACAAGTACCTATAATAAAGAGCACCTGTCGCGGTTAATGGTATTACAAGGGATGTTGTTCATCCCATGTGATGGCAGTAAAGTTGATTAAAAATAATATAAAGGTACTGTGTATAAAAATAAAATAAAAAAAAAGTGTAAAGTTCATTTTTTGTTCTAAACAAAATTATTTTGAAAAACCATTGTGCAAAATAGTGTGACCAAAAATTGCAACACCCACCATTTTATTCTCTAGTGTATCGGCCTTTATATGAGAGAAATGTCAGACTTTGCCTGAGTGGCAAGTGGTTGTTCTGTTATCCTGATTGGGTGTCATATAACGCTCAGCAGGATAACATGGCGGCGCGCGCCCATGGCATGCTGTTATGAAACGCTGCATCTTTGATCGTGGTAAGAAGCCTCTGACGTGATCGGCTGTGACCAACCACAGCTGATCGTTGCGTGAACCAGAAGTGACGATATACGTCTGTCCCTGTTGGGGGTTGCTGGGGGTCTGTGCTGATAATCGGCCCATTGATGTGCCACCACAGTTACGCAAAAGGTACCCATCATCTGCCAGTCAGTGCCTCATCTGGATCGTCTTTCTGCACCCAATAAAGTTCCAATTAGTGCCCATCACATTGGTGCCCTACAGTAACACCTGTCAGACCCTCATCATCGGTGCCACCTATCAGTGCTGCATGTCACTGCCGCCTATTGGTGCCCATCAGTGCTGCATATCAGTGACCATCAATTATAAATATCAGTGCCACCTCATCGCGTGCCACCTTATCAGTGCCCCCTCTGGATCGCCTGTCAATGCCCAATAAAGTTCCAATTAGTGCCCACCATTGTGGCAGTCAGCCACTACACATTGTCAATCAGTGCCCTGTCAGAACCTCATCAGTGCCAATCAGTGCTGCATATCACTTCCGCCTATTGGTGCCCATCAATGCTGCATATCAGTGCCTCCTCATCGCGTGCCACCTTATCAGTGCCAACCAGTGAAGGAAAAAACATTTTATAACCGTAATGAAAGAAAAACCTTTTTTGTTTTCTAAAATTTTGGTAGTTTTTTTTAACAAAAAATAAAAACACAAGTGATGATCAAATACCTCCAAAAGAAAATGATAACATTTTAGTTTGGGTACAGTGTAGCACGACCGCACAATTATCATTCGAAGTGCGACAGCGCTGAAAGCTGTCAGGAAGGGGTAAAAGTGCCGGCATTGAAGAGGTTAAAGTAGATCTAAAATCCAGCTATACTTGCCTGCCCCCCCACCCATAATGCAACGTTTGAGGGCTCCCTTTAGCGGCACGATGTCCTCACCCAGTCTGCTCCCATTAAGGTCATGGTGAGGGTGGTACAAATGTATGTTTTAGTTTCCCTTTGAGGAGACCAGAGGGGCACGGTGACAGGTGAGAGGCGCGGGTCACAATGGCCCAGCCTAATGCAGACGCTGAAATGGAGCCCAGATCCTTTCTTCTTTATCCGTGACCCTTTGTGAGTCTTCCTGCTCTCTCCTCATCCTCACATCTCTCGGCATATTGGAGTGTTTCTGGTGTCGGGACCCATCACCTTTCAAGTGGGTGCCAAGTCGGCTCAAAGATTTAGGTTTGGTTGCAGTGGCAAACATTTTAGCCCAAGACTCACACAAAAGAAAGCTTTCTAATTAGACTTCAGAATGTATTTTCTACTTTCCTGCTCACTATATTACATTTCAGGCTCTTTCTGGGAAGGCTGCCAGCTGAAATACATTTAATGTGCAGGTGTTAATAGTATTGACTCATTAGTTTGCAGCATTCGCTTATACTGAGGAGTTGTTTTTCTCAGACTGCTCACCTCAGACATGACCTCAGTATTACCGAGTTTGATGAGATTCCACGTAAGCGACAACACGAGACGCAGATCTTTTACTGCAAATAAATCATTACTTGGGATTTGTTCTTTAATTGAAATTCTGCATTTTTTTTCCTTTTACTGGTATTTCTTTCTCTTTTTAACCATAGTGATTACTGTTGATTTTATTCTAGTTTTAATATCAAGTGTCATTTCTATTATAATATGGTCAGAACGCAGTTAATCCTTAAAATGCCTGAGCTTCTCTATTAAATTTGCAATTTACTGTGGTGCCCACCATTTCTCTGTAAGAATGGGGGGGGGGGCACTACAGCAGATTGTGAATTAAAAACTGAAGCCTGGACATTATAAGGCTTAAAGTGGAACTAAACTCTCTCAATCTACATTAACCATTTTTAATATTTATGCCACTAGCATTAAAAAATGGATGGGAAGTGTCAGGGTATGGATCACCTGCTGGTGGCACTGTGGTTCCCCAGGATGTAATTCCAGTGTTCACCAGCAGGTGTCACCCAGCGGATTCCAGTAATCAGTTTTCAGCTGATGCTGGCTGCTGGGAGGATATTTAGGCCCTCCATTACTAGTGCCTCTCAGGCTGGGTTCACACTACGATTTTCCCATCCGTCAGCCGCATACGATTTATATGAAAAAACGTATGCGGCTGAAACGGATTGAACCGTACGTAAACGTATGCGTTTATAAAACGTATACGGTTTAAAAAAGTGCGTACGGTTCCATCCGGTTTTGATTAAAAAAACGCATACGTTTTTGGAATTAGTGTAATTTAATAAAAAAAGATTTTCTTGTTTTGAAAATGCGCATGCGCAGACGAAAAACGCATACGGTTTATACGTATGGAACCGCACATATGTGCGTTTTCCATTGACTTTAATGTTAAACACGTATGCGTTTGCCATACGGTTTCAAAAACGGACTCAAAACCGTGGTCGAACACGGTTTTGTGTACTGTTAAAAAACGTTTTTCCAGCAAATCGTACGCACCCGGATGCATCTGAGTGCATACGATTTGCAATGCATTGTCTATGTATGCGTTTTCCCGTACGGGCCCGTACGTTTTCAAAACTGAAATCGTATGCGGCTGACGGACAGGAAAATCGTAGTGTGAACCCAGCCTCACTCCAGTGTTTTGCTGCCAATACTGTGTGCCATTATTCTGATGCTGATCTTGATCATGCTCTTGCCTGAATTTTGTACCCTACTGCCTCCTATCTGCTTCCCTTGTTTCTGATCCCAGTCTTGGTTCCCTCATTCCATTTGTTCCCTGCATCTGTGGTTTACCTTGTTTATCTGTGTTTCTTATGTTGTATATATTGCGCATAGTTTATTAGTTAGGCTTTTGTCAGTCAGGTTTTTAGTTAAAGCAGGGGTTTACCCTCCAAAAAATGTCTAACATCCACATGGAGCCGAGTCATCCTACCGACAGTATGCCGGTGTTTTTTTTTTCAGCACATACCTTGTTAACCCGATTTTCACCCCCCCGGCTTTCCCGCGTGGAGTGGGTGTTTCCAATCGCTGGCTGTGATTGACACGCTTCCAACCGGTGCATACTGCGCTTCACGAGTTGCTGACAGAACCCGAATGTCGGTGCGCAGGCGCTGTATAGATGTTCTGGTTCTTTCGGCATCTTGTGACGCGCAGTATGCGCCGGTCTAAGAACGTCAATCACAGCCTGTGATTGGAAACGCCCAGTCCCGCGGGATAGCCGGAGGTGAAAAAAGGCCATAAAAAGGTATGTACTGAAAAGAAACAAAAAAAACACCGGCATACTGTCGGTCGGCTCCATGTCATGCTAGAATTTTTTTTGAGGGTGAACCCCCGCTTTAAACGAGAAGTATGGTAATTTATTTTTTTCAGAATCCTACTTTACCTAGGTGGATGCTGCATCTGTTCCCTGCCGGCTCTAACACTGAGAACCGAGCGATCAAACACCGCCGATCACTCTGTTCTGAGCAGAAAGCTGGGGACTGTCAGTCAGCGGCTCTCTGCCACCCCATGTGAGCGTTGGGCTGTGGAAAGGGGCAGGAGCGGCCAATTCAGGCTCTCAGCGGCTCGCTAAACCAGGTGCCGGTCCAGGCACGTGGGAGGATCCCAACCACATGTTTACAATCTTTCCCAAGCCTGGACTGGCTCTGTGATGTCAGCAGGCCTCAGCACAATTGTCAGTTAAAGTGACGCAGTGCTGTATCGCAAGAAATGGCCTGGTCATTAAGGGGGCAAATCCTTCCGCTCCTTAAGTAGTTAAGAGGGAAAAACCTCCCTGAAGTTGTTAAAGTGAAAAACCTTAAAGTGACACTAAAGGTTCAATAAAATGTATTTATTTTTTTAAATAACAAACATGTCATAACTCCACTGTGCAGTTCGTTTTCCGCAGTGTAGCCCTGATCATCCTCTTCTGGGGTCCCTCGGCGGCTCCACCCCGCATTAGATAACTCCCTAGGACAGTGGTTCTTAATGCAGGGGTCGATTGCTGAATCGCCAGGGGGTCGCAAATGCTAGTCCAATCTGCAAGGCTGGCTGAGACAGACCCGAAGTTACTGTGTGTACGCCAGAGTCTATCCATCTCGGCCAGCGGACGTAGCTTCAGGGGGAGGAGAGACCGCACGGAAGTGGCAATCCGTCGCCGCCATCTTGGTACTCTCGTCCACAGTAGGGCCTCTTTCACACTGGGCGCAGGAGGTGCGCTGATGGTATAGCGGCGCAATTTTTAGCACCACTTTATCGTCATATTTCCCGCAATATTCGGCCGCTAGCGGTGTGGTTTTAACCCCGCTAGCGACCGAAAAAGGGTCATTACCGCTGGCAATGCGCCTCTGCAGAAGCGCATTGCCGGAGGTATTACCGCGGTTTCTGATTGCTTTCAATGGGAAGGAGTGGTAAACACCCCGCTTCTTCACCGCTCCAAAGATGCGGCTAGCAGGACTTTTGGAGCGGTCCTGCTAGCGCACCGCTTTAGTGTGAAGGCCTTCGGGCTTTCACACTAAAGACTGCTAAACCGCCTGAAAAATGTGTCGGTGTGAAAGGGGCCTAAGGCTACAGTTAATAGTCGGCAAGCGGACATCTTTTTACACCCACGTCTAAGTCCTGCATTTTATAAGTATTTTTACCAGTAAACTGAGCTGATATACTATATAAGGCTTATATATTATATCAGCTCAGTTTACTGGTAAAAATATGTGTAAAATACAAGACTTGTGGTCGTAAAAAGATGTCCACTTGTCAACTTCTAACTAGCCTTGCTGTGGACGAGAGTACCAAGATAGCGGCGTCGGAACGTCACTTCCACGCGGTCTCTCCTCTCCTGAAACGTCACTTCCGGTTAACACATGGTTAGATGGGTAGCCGATTCTGATGGAGCACCCAAGTCTTTGGTAAGTCAGACACTAATTAATTAAAGCATTTATGTGCTGTGGCAATCAATACATATATTGTAAATAAATATGACATGACTGTGCAAAAAAATAATTATGGAACAATACATATTATTTATATATAAATGTCCCAGTTGGTTCCTCAAAAGTGGTTATTCCACGCCAGTGCTAGATATGTTTGGGTGCCATACACTTTGTAGATCTAGCACTGGCGTGGAATAACCACTTTTGAGGAACCAACTGGGATGTTTAAATATATAAAACGTATTGTTCCATAAGTTTTTTTTTTTTTTTTTCTTGCATAGTCACGTCATGTTGGACGTTAAGCGGAGTTGCGCCAATTTTTTTATTTTTGTTTTGTTTTACAAATACGGCAGCTACTGACATTTAAAATAAGGATACTTATCTGTCCAGGGCACCCGCAATGTCGACACCCGAAGCCAATCTGTCCCTCTGCTCTCGGAATCTGCCACTGCCATTTTTGGTAAGGGAATCAGGAAGTGAAGCCTTGCGGGTTCACAGCCTGGTTCCCTACTGCACATGCACTATCCCACTGGTCCCTGCTGTCTTCTGGGAGACACACAGGCCCCAGAAGACAGCAGGGACAAGTGGGATTGTGCATGTGGAGTAGGGAACCATGCTGTGAAGCCGCAAAGCTTCACTTCCTGATTCCCTTACCAAAGATGGCGGGGGAGGAATCGCACGTGGCGTAGATGGGGACCAACGAAAATAATTTTACTGTTGGAGGTCCCCACAACTTAGGAAATGTTATCAAGGGGTCACGGCACTAGAAGGGTTGAGAACCACTGCCCTAGGAGAAGCGCTCTCGGTTACCTTCTGAGTCCAGCATTTGGCATCCATAGGATGCATTAAGGTGAAAAACACAAGGGTTTACAACCCCTTTAAGGCTTTACAACCAGTAAATCTTTTTTTACAATACATTTTTGGGGCACTACTACATTACCTTGTGTATGGAATATACCCGGCTGTTCTCAGAAGAAATCCTAACAGTGGATGCTCACTTTTTGGCTTTCTCTGTCTAACTGAAACTCCATACAGAGCCATTAGCTGTGAGTAGCTGGTGATATATTTATGTTTATTTTTATTTTTTTACTTGGGCGTGTGCATGTGATCAGCACAGGGCCAATCGGCACTGTCCAGACAGATGGTCAGGGGCCATGCAGTCTCATTGGACAATCAGAGTAGAATGAAAACTTCTCCTACAAGTTTTAACCACGCACTGATTTAAAGCGGAGTTCCACCCTTTGTTCCCCCCCCCCCCCCCCCCAAAAATGTTAAAATAGAAAAACAAAATTTTTATACTCACCTGAAAGTGCGGTTGCTATGCTAAGTAGCTCTTCTGTCTCTTCCTCTACTGTGGTGGATCTTCTGCCTCGTTTTCCGAGGCGTTGTCTTCTGGTGAATGGGGCGCGCTGCCTTCTGGGAACTGTGTGTATCCCATTCACAAAGCGCTGTAGGAAACGGGCAGTGAAGCTGTAAGGCTTCACTGCCGCTTTTCCTTAGTAAGGATGGAGGCGTTAGGACCGAGTGATCGCTGTCGAGGGATCGACATTGCGGGCGACTAGGACAGGTAAGTGTCCTTATTAAAAGTCAGCAGCTACAGTGTTAGTAGCTGCTGACTTAAAAAATAAAAATAAATCGCGGGTGGAATCCCACTTTAAGTCACGAGACTGCTATATAGTGTTGGTGAGAAAGGGTATTTAGCAGTTTTATATTTACTAAAATTATTTCCATGTTTTGTGTACTGTGGGAGACCAGATATAGTGATTGCAGGCTCCTGGGTTTAGTAACACTTTAATAAAAATAACGACCTCTTGGAGCAATAATCATAGGTGACGTCATCACGTTTTGAAAGAGGGTCCTTTCCTGTTTGTTTGCCGGCCGGCAACATTGTGTTTTATATGCCTGTCTAACTCATCTCCCATGTGAGTATTCTGGTTTTTATGATTTTTAATAAATGTCCCAGCGGGATTACGCTATGTCTGCCTCTATTTATCATTCACATATGATCTAACTGGTGGAGTTGCTGAGTGGAGCCCCGGTGTAGGCACTGCCCTAGGATTTGGGACTCGTCCTGGTTCCCTCAAAGGCCGCGGCTGGGTCACAGCTGACCGCTGATTGTAGCCATTCCTCTGGTAAGCTGCTTATACTTCTGGTGGTGGGCCACATTGAAAAGCCAAGTTTGAGCACAGTGGTGATTACTATACGTCCATCCTGAATTGAGATCAGCAGAAAGTTTTTTGGAGTCAATGTTCATCACTACACCTTTTTGTCTGAAGGACTGTTTATCTCCACATGATTGATATATGGACTCTTTTGATTACACTGGGTCCGGGTGACAAGGCGCAGCTCTAAATCTTTGTTTTTCTTGTTGTTTTTCCTTCTGTGTCTCGGCACAAGAGCTGCTGCCTCCCCATTTTTCTTTATTTTTATTGTTTTTTTTAGTGACTGATAATACTGGCACTAATTGACTATTTATTTGTGACAAGCGCAATTTTTTTCTGAATTATAATCATAGGTCTTACTTAACCACTTCCCTACGACCGTACGAGTATATACGGCCGCAGGGTGGCTCTAAATCTCCGGGCTGCCATGTTCTCACGGCAGCCCCTTTCCTCGTTCCCAGCGCGCGCTCCAGAGCGCGCAGCGGGGAACTTGTGTACTGCCCGTGTCCCTTGGACACAGCCAATCACAGATCGCCGCGAACGGCCAATCAGAGTAGCCGTTTGCGATGCGATCTGATGGGCCAATGAGAGATGATCTCATATGTAAACATATGAGATCATCTCTCATTGCCGGCTCTCACAATGACAGCGTCCTGTCATAGAGAGAGCATACCGATCTGTGTTCCTAGTACATAGGGACACAGATCGGTCACCCCCCCCTCCCCCCACAGTTAGAACACAATGCAGGAAACACATTAACCCCTTCCTCACCCCCTAGTGTTAACCCCTTCCCTGCCAGTCACATTTATACAGTAATTAGTGCATATTTATAGCTCTGATTGCAGTATAAATGTGAATGGTGTCAAAAGTGTCCGATGTGTCCGCCATAACGTCGCAGTCGCAATAAAAATCGCAGATCGCCGCCATTACTAGTAAAAAAATAAAAATAATAAAAAATAACAATTCTGTCCCTTATTTTGTAGGCGCTATAACTTTTGCGCAAACCAGTCGTTTATTGCGATTTTTTTTTTTTTTAACCAAAAATATGTAGAAGAATACGTATCGCCCTAAACTGATTTTTTTTTTTTTAAATTGGGCTATTTTTTATAGCAACAAGTAAATAATATTGTATTTTTTTTCAAAATTGTCGTCCTTTTTTGTTTATAGCGCAAAAAATAAAAATCGCAGAGGTGACCAAATACCACCAAAAGAAAGCTCTACTTGTGGGGGAAAAAAGGACGCCAATTTTGTTTGGGAGCCATATCGCACGACCGCGCAATTGTCAGTTAAAGCGACGCAGTGCCGCAAGCTGAAATTTCACCTGGTCAGGAAGGGGGTTTACATGCCCAGTAAGGAAGTGGTTAAACAGTGTCAGATGCAGACTAAAAAGCTTTTCTTTAATAAAATAGTAAAAATAATAAATATATATATATATATATATATATATATAGTGTGTGTATGTATATGTGTGTGTATGTGTATATATATATATGTATATATATATATATATATATATATATATATATATATATATATATATATATATATATATATATATATATATATATATATATGTATGTATGTATGTATATATTTTTAAGTAGCTGTCAGACTTCTTATATAAGGATGCCAGTGTGAAAAAAGTGTATCCTCTGCCGGATGACATTTGATTTGGCAGCGTTGGTAGCACATGCTATAGAATTTCACATGAGATTTTCATTGCTAACTTTCTTGTTCAGTGATATGTCAGGCTTAGTATGTCAGCGGCACTGTAAAGTTGAGGAATATAACTTGTTACTGTGTCCCGGGGAGGTTTAAAATGTTGCATTTAACATATGTGACATGTCTGAGTAAGCCAGTGATGGAATTAAAGCTTGTGATTGACGCGGCTTGGCTGGTAGTGACAGCGCTCTGGGGTTATGTGCACAGTTGCTGGTCAACCGGCAGGGGCAGCGGGTGCTGAATGTGGCTTTTTATTTTTGCGTTTTTTTTCGTGCCACCAGAATCTTTTAAAATCGTGTCCTCAGTTGTTAGTAATTCTTTGAAGCCTAGATGCAAAGCGAGAAATGCAAAATGGAGTACATTGTAGGTGATGAAACTACACGGAAAATCATTTATTTTTATTTTTTTATATATGTATTCAAAGGTAGTGCTGTAAAAAAAAAAAAAAAGTATTATGACATTTGTAATATAGCCCGTGTAATATCAATACCAATATTAAGTAGATTAAAGAAAATGTTTCTTCCTGTACCAAATTCTAATTTTTATTTTCTAAATGAAGCTAAAGCCAACATCAATATGGTTCTATTGATGATGATGAATATATATATATATATATATATATATATATATATATATATATATATATATATATATATATATATATATATATATATATATATATATATATATATATATATATATATATATATATATATTGTTTTTTTTTTTTTTTTACAGTTTATTGTAGTTTATTTTTAAATTTGATTTTCAAAATTTGTTGACCTGGATGTTTTTATTCTGAGTTGCTATGAAGTTTTATTTTTTGTCCACTTCACTCCCCCCCCCCCCCCCCCCCCCCTACATAGCTTCCCTTCCCTTAGTGCAGTCCTCCTTCACTTACCTCATCCTTCCATTTTGATTTTAAATGTCCTTATTTCTTCTGAGAAATCCTCACTTCCTGTTCTTCTGTCTGTAACTCACCACCGTAATGCAAGGCTTTCTCCCTGGTGTGGAGTGTCGTGCTCGCCCCCTCCCTTGGACTACGGGAGAGTCAGGACGCTCTCTACGTTGCAGATAAAGGAGCTGTGTGTTAGTGGGCGGCCTGACTCTCCTGTAGTCCACGGGAGGGGGCAAGCACGACACTCGCACCAGGGAGAAAGCCTCGCATTACTGTGTGGAGTTACAGACAGAAGAACAGGAAGTGAGGATTTCTCAGAAGAAATAAGGACATTTAAAAGCAAAATGGAAGGATGAGGTAAGTAAAGGAGGACTGCACTAAGGTAAAGGAAGCTATTTAGGAAAATAAAATTGTACCTTTACAACCCCTTTAAGGCATTACCATATGCAACAGATAGATTTGCCCAACATATGTAATAATATGCAGCATGCTGGGTAATGTATTGATTTTTTATTTTATTTTGGGGTTGGCGGCCGCACTCCCCCCCCCCCCCCCCCCCATGTTGAGGGCATGTTGCCTAGTATGGTCCAGGAGGGGGGATGCTCGCACGTCTGCCACCTACCCCCTCTCCTGACCTGCTGGGCTGCATGTTTAGACAACATTTTTAAAATATTTTTATTTTGACATGGAGTCCTTTTAAGATTCACACCAGACTCAAGCACCACCTGGTATGGTTCTGGGGTGGGGGGACCCCCACATTGTTTTGTTTTTTTTCTTTTGAATCTTGGTGTGGGACACCCCTACAAGATCCTCAGAGCAAAAGTTGCATGCCACATGTCGGGTCATTATGATCTGACTTGGTGGATGCGTCTTCTATTCAAATCGATGAGCTGAAAGCCGCATCGGTGAAAGTGGAGTTCCGACTGCCCCTTTAAAAAATTAAGTCAACAGCTACACATACTGTAGCTGCTGACTTTTAACATTAGGACACTTACCTGTCCGGGCGTCCAGCGATGTCAGCACTGCAGTTGTTTACATCGGCTGGTTGGGTGCTTCCGCCGCCATTGCTGGTAAGGGAACCCGGCAGTGTAGCCTTTCGGCTGGGTCCCTACTGCACATGCGCTCTGTGCTCTGCACTTCCTCAATAGCCTGGCAGAATGGGGGGGGGGGGAGAGATGGGGGTGGGGGGCCGAGCTGCTGACGTACTTGGTCTCCCGGAACTGGGGACAGGGTACCTGTAAAAAAACAGGTACCCGCTCCCCCTAAAAGGTGTCCAATGTGGCACCAGAGGGGGGGAGGAATCGGATAAGTGGAAATTCCACTTTTGGGTGGAAGTCCGCTTTAAGATGGCTCTTATAGGGAACCATTGATTTTGAATCGAGGCAGAGAAATGGCAGCACAGAGGTGTAGTGGTTGCCACTTTCACCTAGTAGCAAAAGGTTCGCTGGTTCAAATCCCGACCACGACACCATCTTCCTGGAGTTTGCATGTTCTCCCTGTGTCTGCGTGGGTTTCCTCTGGGTACTCCGGTTTCCTCCAACACTTCAAAGACATGCTGGTAGGTTAATTGGATCCTGTCTAAATTGGCCCAGTATATATGTGTGTATGATTGTGTGTCCCAATCGTGTCAAGATCCTACGGGGTAAATGACTGCACCAGCCAGGAAGACCCTGGCTGCAAAAAGCGGCTAGAGGCGATTTAGTTGGCATGTGTAGCGCTATACAAGTCAATCATTCGTTCATTCAGAAATCTAATATGTTCATAAGGACAGTCATGTTTGTATGTTCCATATACAGTTTCTGCTTCCTGCTTAGTAGTGCTCCCTCCCATTTAGTGCCAGTTGGGGGCTGGTTGAGATCAAAGTACTCCCTGTTTGACTGAGATTTTATCTGGGAGCTGATATGAATCAAGTGATTTTCTGACTACTACAAATCCATATTTGCAATACAATAATGGAAATACGAAATACAAACAAAAAATTATTTTACAATGGAGTTGCAAATTAATGCAGTTACATTTTTATTTGAAAAGCAAGTGTATATAAATCCTAATGGTGAACTTCTTATTTGCCCTCTTTTGATCTGTTAAATGTATCATTGAATTAAAAAACAAAACAAATTGTGTGCTTGATAAAAATTTGCAATTTACAAGCCTCAAACAGAAAGAGGTACATTTTTAAAGCTTGTATCTAATTCACTGGCAATGTTTACTTTTATGGAATATGGCACTTTTTTTATATATATTTTTTTTTACGCTTTGACTTATGCGCAAAGTGTATTTTTAATTAGTGGGAATGCTTTAATAAGCATTCCCAGTATTGTTATTCGTTTTTTATTATTAGTGGGAATGCTTTAATAAGCATTCCCAGTATTGTTATTCGTTTTTTATTATTAGTGGGAATGCTTTAATAAGCATTCCCAGTATTGTTATTCGTTTTTTATTATTCTTAATTTTAATTAGTGGGAATGCTTTAATAAGCATTCCCAGTATTGTTATTCGTTTTTTATTATTCTTAATTTTAATTTTAATTTTAATTTTATCCTTTATTCCGTACGTTTTTTGGCTCTGCGTAACTTCGCCATACTTTCAGCGATTGAGACCATTCAACTTTTAAAATGTTCATCTCATTCAGCTAACGATGGGACTTCTTCAAGTTTTTTTGTGCTATTTATACTTTTTAAAATATTAAGCTTTTAGTCGCTTTTTTTTAACATTGAATTCAATGAGAACATGCTTTTCCCTGCTTCAAAACTCATGCCGTTCAAAATGTATCTCCTCCTTCATACTTTCACTGACAGACACCAAACAAACTTTACCACGGTCACAAAATATTCAGCTATCCGGCTATGACTTTTCAGATTGAAATCTTTTATAGTTTTTGTGAAAAAGCAATTTACGTTTAGTGATTTTTTTCAGAAAATTTTATCGATTACACTGCTTGTCTATGGAGCTGGCTTAGAGTGTGTCATGTGACCTTTAGAGTGTGAGTTTTGAAAAGACTCGGATTATCTATAAAAAAGGGGGAACAAATTGCTCTCACGCCCACAAGATCTACTTGTCATACACAATTTATATATCAAATTGTAGGTATTTTTGTCTGCTTTCAGGCAATGTGATCAGTTTTGTGATGCGCATTTTACTTTTCGTTGCTGGAGCTTCTAAAGGACAAGAGTTCCAAATTTTTCCCCATAGACCTTCATTATAACGCGCTTTTAAAATTTGTTAGTAAGACACACAAAGATACTCTTTTCTAAATCGCTGACATGGCCACATTTTTAAGTTTATCAACATAAATTTCATATCGATGCGTTCACAAGGGTCTTGTCTTTTATACGTGAAGTCGCTGTATCGATCGCATGTACGGTTGTGGATTTATTAAGGTTTGTTTGAAGGGTTATTTCACTTATTTTGTGTGTAGATAAAAAGCGTTTGTAATGGTAATTCTTTCCCTAAATAGCTTCCTTTACCTCAGTGCAATTATCCCTCTCACACACCTGGGGGGAGGGGAGAAAACCTCTTGAGGGGGGAGGGGCGACCAGGAAGTCAGGACGCTCTGTACTTTGCAGATAGAGAAAGGAGCTGTGTGTTAGTGGGCGTCCTGCTCACCCCCTCCCCCCTCAAGAGGCTTTCTCCACACCAGGGAAAAAGCCTTGCTCTACTGTGTGGAGTTACAGACAGAAGAACAGGAAGTGAGGATTTCTCAGAAGAAATAAGGACATTTAAAAGCAAAATCAAAGGATGAGGTAAGTAAAGGAGGACTGCACTAAGGTAAAGGAAGTTATTTAGGGAAAATGATTTTACCTTTACAACACCTTTAATGATTAAAGAGAGGCTTTATAAGTACTGAAGGAACACTGCTTGTATGTCCTAAAGATAGTATAGCGGTTATGGTGAATGGGATTTGTGCGGGCTTAGCAATTCAGCTATTCAGCATTCCCACGTATTTTCCTCAGGAAATGCATTTTCTAGTTTTAATTTTATCCTTTATTCCGTACGTTTTTTGGCTCTGCGTAACTTCGCCATACTTTCAGCGATTGAGACCATTCAACTTTTAAAATGTTCATCTCATTCAGCTAACGATGGGACTTCTTCAAGTTTTTTTGTGCTATTTATACTTTTTAAAATATTAAGCTTTTAGTCGCTTTTTTTTAACATTGAAGTCAATGAGAACATGCTTTTCCCTGCTTCAAAACTCATGCCGTTCAAAATGTATCTCCTCCTTCATACTTTCACCGACAGACACCAAACAAACTTTACCACGGTCACAAAATATTCAGCTATCCGGCTATGACTTTTCAGATTGAAATCTTTTATAGTTTTTGTGAAAAAGCAATTTACGTTTAGTGATTTTTTCAGAAAATTTTATCGATTAAACAGTCTTTCTATGGAGACATGCTAGAGTGAGTCATGTGACCTTTAGACTGTGAGTTTTGAAAAAACTCGGATTATCTATAAAAAGGGGGAACAAATTGCTCTCACGCCCACAAGATCTACTTGTCATACACAATTTATATATCAAATGGAAGGTATTTTTGTCTGCTTTCAGGCAATGTGATCAGTTTTGTGATGCGCATTTTACTTTTCGTTGCTGGAGCTTCTAAAGGACAAGAGTTCCAAATTTTTCCCCATAGACCTTCATTATAACCGACTTTTAAAATTTGTTAGTAAGACACACAAAGATACTCTTTTCTAAATCGCTGACATGGCCACATTTTTAAGTTTATCAACATAAATTTCATATCGATGCGTTCACAAGGATCTTGTCTTTTATACGGTGAAGTCGCTGTATCGATCTGTATCGATCGCATGTACGGTTGTGGATTTATTAAGGTTTGTTTGAAGGGTTATTTCACTTATTTTGTGTGTAGATAAAAAACGTTTGTAATGGGGCGACCAGGAAGTCAGGACGCTCTGTACTTTGCAGATAGAGAAAGGAGCTGTGTGTTAGTGGGCATCCTGCTCACCCCCTCTCCCCTCAAGAGGCTTTCTCCACACCAGGGAAAAAGCCTTGCACTACTGTGTGGAGTTCCAGACAGAAGAACAGGAAGTGAGGATTTCTCAGAAGAAATAAGGACATTTAAAAGCAAAATCAAAGGATGAGGTAAGTAAAGGAGGACTGCACAAAGGTAAAGGAAGTTATTTAGGGAAAATGATTTTACCTTTACAACACCTTTAATGATTAAAGAGAGGCTTTAGAAGTACTGAAGGAACACTGCTTGTATGTCCTAAAGATAGTATAGTGGTTATGGTGAACGGGATTTGTGCGGGCTTAGCAATTCAGCTATTCAGCATTCCCACGTATTTTCCTCAGGAAATGCATTTTCTAGTTGCAATTATTATAAATATCTGAACTTGATTTGGTTTTAGCCTTTTGTAATCCCTTGTACAAGAACACTAATGCTCCGTACAAACGATCGTTGTTCGGCATGAAAAAAAACGACGTTTTTAAAAACGTCATTTAAAACGATCGTGTGTGGGCTTCACATCGTTTTTCATCTTCTGAAAAACGACAACAAAAATTTGAGCATGCTGCATTTTTTAACGTCGTTTTTAAAAATGTTGTTTTTCGGGTTGTAAAAGATGATTGTGTGTGGGCTAAAATGACGTTTTAAACCCACGCATGCTCAGAAGCAAGTTATGAGATGAAGCTTGAATGGAACTTCCCCTTTAGAGTGCCGTCGTACGTATTGTACTTCACCGCGCTTTGCTCATCATTTTTTTCAAAACGATGGTGTGTGGGTAACATCATTTTTAATGATGAAGTTGGAAAAACTTATTTTTTTCTATGATAAAAAAACTTCGTTTTTTTTTCCATGCCGAAAAGTGATTGTGTGTACGCGGCATTAGGACTGGTTCACACCTATGCATTTTTTTAGTGCATTTTTTAGTTTTGCAGAAACACACTACAGTCCGTTTAACATGGTTTCCTATGGATGTAGTTCACATCTCTGCTAAGGAAAGAGCCAGGGATTTTTTTTCCTGGTTTTTGGTTCTATAGGCTTCAGTGGATCAAAAAACGCAAAATGCACCTGCAATAATATTATTATTATTATTATTATTATTATTATTATTATTATTATTATTCACGATATATATATATATATATATAAACAATGTAACTGCAACCTGCATAAGTGTGAATCGGGCTTTATGCCGCGTACACACGACCGTTTTTAACCACTTGCTTACTGGGCACATAAACCCCCTTCGTGCCCAGGCGAAATTTCAGCTTCCGGCACTGCGTCTCTTTAACTGGCATTTGTGTGGTCGTGTGACGTGGCTCCCAAACAAAATTGACGTCCTTTTTTCCCCACAAATAGAGTTTTATTTTGGTGATTTTTATTTTTTGCGCTATAAACAAAAAAAAGCGACAATTTAAAAAATATATATATATATTTTTTACTTGTTGCTATAATAAATATCTAAATTAAAAAAAAAAAAAAAAGATTTTTGTTTCTCAGTTAAGGCCGATACGTATTTTTCGGCGTATTTAAAAAACAAACAAAAAAAAAAAAAACGCAATAAGCGACTGGTTTGCGCAAAAGTTATAGCGCCTACAAAATGGGGAACAGGATTGTGATTTTTTTTTTTTTTACTAGTAATGGCCGTGATCTGCGATTTTTTTTTTATTGGGACTGCGATATTATAAACGTGACTGGCAGGGAAGGGGTTAACACTAGGGGGTGAGGAAGGGGTTAAATGTGTATCCTGGGTGTGTTCTAACTGTGTGGGGGGAGGGGGGTGACTGGGGGAGGTAACTAATGCTGTGTCCCTATGTACAAGGGACACAGATCGGTCTCCTCTCCTCTGACAGCACGTGTAGCTCTGTGTTTACACACAGAGCTCCACGTCCCTGCTGTGTTCCCGCCGATCGCATGTACCCGGCGGACACCGCGGCCGCCAGGTACACGCATCGGATCCTCAGCGATGCGGCGGCACAGTGTTTACCCGCTGCGCGCCACCCAGTGGCGCGCGGGTAATGCACTTTAAATGACGTCCAAAGACGTCAACTTGGCACTTGAGAGCCGCGATGTGGACGTGTTTTGTCTATAGCGCGGATCTCAAGTGGTTAATGTCCTAATGTCGTTAAAGCCTACACGCGACCGTATTTCACAACGAGAAAATGACTAGAAAAATTAGAGCATGTTCTAAATTTTTTAATGCCCATTTTTCACATCACGAAAAATGCTTTGGAGCCTACACGATCGTTTTAATGAAAATGTAAAAGAATTGTATTTTTCACGTCATGAATAAGTCGTGTGTACGCGGCATTAGAGGGAGGGGCAGTACTAGCAGCCAATTAACAACTTACCCCTTCATGGCCAGGCCATTGCTTATTTGGCACTGTTACTGGCAATTGCACTGCATGCAACGCTGTACCCAAATAAAATGTTATATAATACATTTTTCACACGAATAGAGCTTTTTTTTTTTTGTTGGTGGCATTTGATCATCACTGAGTTATTTTTTTTATTATATAAACAAAAAAAAAAAATGCAACATTTTGAAAAAAAAAACAAAACATAACTTTCTGCTATAAAACATAATAAAATAAAAACATTTAAAAAATCAAACTTCTTTATAAATTTAGAGTAGAATGTATTCTGCTACATGTTTTTGTTTAAAAAAAAAAAAATCCCAATTAGTGCATATTTAGTTGTTTTGCGTGAAAGTTATAGCGTCTAGAACCGATGGTATACAATCTGGCCAATAGAATGCATTTATGCTCAATGCCATACTGACAGCAACAATCCAGGATTTTTGGGGCATACATTCATATGCTCGTGTACATGAGGCCTAAATTTCAGGAATGCAAATCCATATTTTAGTGGCGTTTGTCTGGAGTTCAACTCCAAAAAAAAAATTAGACTGTATTTTTTTTTTCTTTTACTTAAATCATAGTCTACGTTAATTTATTTGATTAGCCCTATGGTGTTAGAACACATTGCAAGTGAATAAAATACCTTTCTCTACTATAAAGGTGTCCTATTTATTTATTTTTTATTTATAAATGTATGCATCCATTGTTGAGCTTTCTGTAAATTTCTGAACTAATGCTTTCAAATGGAGAGCAGTTATAAACCTCCAAATTAAAGGTTACTGTAGAATTATTTACCTGTTAAAAAAATTCTTATGTCATCTTTACATAAAGTACCTCGCTGTCAGGTCTGGTTATGAACCTTTCATAAATTAAATATATATTTTTTTAATTTACATACTAGTGCGCTTAGTTTTTTTTCCTTTTTTTAGCTAATTTAGACATGCAAACCTTAATTGGGCTGTTTTTGCTGAGTCCTTTTTTCGATGGTGAGAGAAATTTGATTACCTCACATTGAGTTGTTAATGTTTTCAGACTGCATTCATGACAGCTGCCAAAAAATCGAGTCCGCATTTGTAGAGATTTGTTTTCAAAAGGAAATGTCAGAAAAGATTTTACTTCTAATTGACTGTACATGTTTTATAAAGCCATCATTGTATGAGGCCAATTAACGCTTTCTTTGCACAATTTTTTTAAAATTCAGATCTGAACCCTGAAGCTTTTTTTTTTTTTTTGCCCTATACCTATATAAATAAATGCACGTACGTTATCAATTGCTAAAAATGTGGAATAAAATTTGTGTTATGTTCTATGAGAACTCTATGGAATGGGGGGTCATTCACCTTTGCTACGTAGCTTAATTGATATCAAACAGAATTTTTATGTTGCGTACAGTTGCTTGAACATTATTATTGGTAGACGATTATTAAAGTAAAAGGTGGAGAGAAAATTGCGCATACCCAATGAATACAAAAATATAAAAGCTGCGATTCAAAAATGTTATACAACATAAAATAGACTGGGAGAAGGTGAGGAATCGCGCTAGATGTGGGACAATGCCTGATAATACCACAGTGTGTTATCAAACAAAACAAACAAAAGGTGATATGGAATACAAAGCCTAAAAGGTTTTGATAAAGTCCACAAAATAAAATCAAATAATATATATATAAAAAAGAAGAACCTAATGAGTCAAACGTGAGCAAGAAGAGTTGAAGTCCTCTGTGTTGGTCAGTGGTTCATCTGCGGAGCCAGTGATGCTAGATTTTACAAGCAAGGTGCTGAAAACAATGTCCAATTACAGGTCACGACAGTCTTGCACTTGTAGATTTCAATGTGTAGCAAAAACTCCAAAGAAAAAAAGAAAAAAACATACATAGTGTGATACCGTTGAGGAATGTACAAGCTATTCACCCGTGAAAAATTAACTAAATTATAGACACGGGGCAGTGGCAACCCTTCACCGTGGGACACAGTACACACTGACCCTTACCAGATGATATGACCCTTTGAGGTCAAAAACAGCCTTAAGGATGATGTATAAACTTCACTTTAAATCGTCATAATGATGTTTTCCTCAGTGAAAAAAAAACAAAGAAGACTTTTCATAGTATAGATTGTATGGAAATAGGTCGTAATCACCCGTGGAGAAAAACAGCACAAACTGTGAGGAAGGGAAGTGCTGGTACCACCACCAAATAAGCACACTGACCCTTACCAGACAATAGGATCCACTCTAGGATCAATATAGGCAGCAACGGGGTGAATACACTGTTCTTCAGCACGTCAGAAACCAATTGTCAATACGTCACAGCATGGAAGCAAAAAAAACTAAAATAGTGTAAATCCGTAAAAAAGTTTATTCTAAAAAGCCAAAAGAGTGCACTTACAAACAAATGCAGATTCGAGGCGTGTAATAAAAGATGCCGGCCGGCTTGTGGAACGCGTACGTCCCCTCGTGTAGTTGCGATGACGTGGAAACGTCTCCTCCCAAAGAGGAGACGTTTTTCTCCACGGGTGATTACGACCTATTTCCATACAATCTATACTATGAAAAGTCTTCTTTGTTTTTTTTTCACTGAGGAAAACATCATTATGACGATTTAAAGTGAAGTTTATACATCATCCTTAAGGCTGTTTTTGACCTCAAAGGGTCATATCATCTGGTAAGGGTCAGTGTGTACTGTGTCCCACGGTGAAGGGTTGCCACTGCCCCGTGTCTATAATTTAGTTAATTTTTCACGGGTGAATAGCTTGTACATTCCTCAACGGTATCACACTATGTATGTTTTTTTCTTTTTTTCTTTGGAGTTTTTGCTACACATTGAAATCTACAAGTGCAAGACTGTCGTGACCTGTAATTGGACATTGTTTTCAGCACCTTGCTTGTAAAATCTAGCATCACTGGCTCCGCAGATGAACCACTGACCAACACAGAGGACTTCAACTCTTCTTGCTCACGTTTGACTCATTAGGTTCTTCTTTTTTATATATATATTATTTGATTTTATTTTGTGGACTTTATCAAAACCTTTTAGGCTTTGTATTCCATATCACCTTTTGTTTGTTTTGTTTGATAACACACTGTGATTATTAAAGTAAGATGATGAAATTTAAATTTTTGAAGCCCATTGTATTGTGTTGTGCTTACACCTATCCAGAGGTGTACATTTTTTTTTTGTGTGTATGTATGTGTAATATATATATATATATATATATATATATATATATATATACCCAAGGTGCACATCACTTTTACCAAGAATTAGCATATATTCTAATCAAATTCAATTGGTGAAATGTGTAAAAGCCATTTGTATTTTGTGTTCAAATCATTTATAAATATACCTCTTTAGGTACCTTAAGAATATATGCATGCACTAGATCATTCAGTATAATATTTATATGCATTGTCCTGGTTCCTTGTGAGGTAAGACGGGGACGCTGCTCTTTATGGCATAAGACAGGGGGACATGTATGAGGTTGGACAGGGGGACGCGGCTTCTTTATGAGGTACATAAGGGGCACATGGCTCCATATTAGGCTTCTTTATAAAGAATCATGTCCCCCTGTCCTACTTTATAGGTAGCCATGCCCCCCTCTTCTTCCTCATATAAGAAATGATGTCCCACTGTCCTACCTCACGAGGAAGAACAGGAGCACATGTCTGCTAATGAAGTAGACCTGGGGGACGGAACTCCTTAGTATAGGGTGACCAGACATCCCCGGTTTCAGGGGACAGTCCCTGGATTGAAGACACTGTCCCCTGACCAAGTCTGTCCCCGGTTTTGTCCCCGGATTGGATTTGAACAGGGGCTGGGGCAATTTCAAAGACAGTCAGTGCAGAATAATAATAATAAACAAATTACACACCCCTGCTCCTACTAGCATAGGGGGGGGGGGGGGGGGGGTTATTTTTTCCATTAACTGTGCCCCCTTCTGATGATCATGTGCTGGTCAGAGTGGAGGGAATATTTCTTCAGTTTCGGGCCCATGCCCATTCAGCTCCGCTCACATGTTCTTCTGCCTTGGCTCGAATCCCGGCCAGCCAACTGCCTGCTTATCTGCTTGCCTTCCCTGGTGGAGTGATCTTCCTCCGCTTCCCACCCAGTAGTAGCCAGGGGCCTGAAGAGTAAGACTTGACAGGCTGTAAGGCTGGCGTCGGCGGCGACAGGCAGAGAGTCGCTGATTGCCCCCATTACTAGTAAAAAAAAGAAATATGACCCCGGATTTCATTTAAAAAATCTGGTCACCTTAAGAAGTAGGCCTGGGGGACGGGACTCCTTAGGAAGTAGGCCTGGGGGACGGGACTCCTTAGGAAGTAGGCCTGGGGGACGGGACTCCTTAGGAAGTAGGCCTGGGGGACGGGACTCCTTAGGAAGTAGGCCTGGGGGACGGGACTCCTTAGGAAGTAGGCCTGGGGGACGGGACTCCTTAGGAAGTAGGCCTGGGGGACGGGACTCCTTAGGAAGTAGGCCTGGGGGACGGGACTCCTTAGGAAGTAGGCCTGGGGGACGGGACTCCTTAGGAAGTAGGCCTGGGGGGATGGGACTCCTTAGGAAGTAGGCCTGGGGGACGGGACTCCTTAGGAAGTAGGCCTGGGGGACGGGACTCCTTAGGAAGAAAGCCTGGGGGACGGGACTCCTTAGGAAGTAGGCCTGGGGTATGGGACTCCTTAGGAAGTAGGCCTGGGGGACGGGACTCCTTAGGAAGTAGGCCTGGGGGACGGGACTCCTTAGGAAGTAGGCCTGGGGAACGGGACTCCTTAGGAAGTAGGCCTGGGGGGTCGCGACTCCTTAGGAAGTAGGCCTGGGGGGTCGCGACTCCTTAGGAAGTAGGCCTGGGGGGTCGCGACTCCTTAGGAAGTAGGCCTGGGGGGTCGCGACTCCTTAGGAAGTAGGCCTGGGGGGTCGCAACTTATTTAAAAATAAGGACAGGGGGTTGAGGGTCATTTTTTATGAGCGACATTTGGTTAATATGACATGATTACTGCTTCCAGTCCAGGTATAAGTGCAGGCAGTGTATGAACACTGGCTCTGTTTGGGTTTCTCCATAAATGCACCATGATACTGCAGAACTGGCTCTACCCTGAGGTAAACTTTTCTCCCCTGATAAATGGCAGAGCAGACCATGTCCTCCCGAGAGCAGAATTGCCTGCATGTGTGCTTCAGGAGTCTCTGCCCCACCCCCTCATCCCTAAACCCTCAATGTGTGCTGCATGTAGGTTGTAGGACCCGCCACCACCTCTGTTGTGACCCTGTCCCCTCGTCTCACCTCCCCCTTTTCTCCCCTCCCTGTTTTGTGTTGGTGTTTAAAGCTCACTGCTTCATCCACTCATCGTGGTGTAATGAAAGGCATATGACGAGGAGGGTACAAAAAAAAAAAAAACTACCTCAGAGTTGCAGCCCTCACTTGACCTGGCCCTGTTTTATGTGTTATTACCATTGTCAGATATAAAATATGTAATAGTTGTTTTTTTAACACTTTTATAATAGGTTTACAATTTTGCGTTATTACCGTTTTTATTATTGTCAATGTTATTGCTTTGACTGTTTTGCATTTTATTAAATAATTAAATTGGATATGAAATTATCACTGTACTGCTGTATATTCCTGTCAGTACAGAAGCAACACAGGCTCTTGCGGATTGTCATAGAAAGCACTTGTATGGATGTTGACTTGATAAGTTTATCTTTTGGGTATTTGTGTGTCATCTGTCTGTGCCATTTATGTTTTTGCTCAGATTCTGGCCATTAACCGTGGGGAAAATCTAAAAATCCTGACAGTAAAGGTCACCATTCCTGACAGGGTGAAGGATTTGTTCTGTAGGTGGTGTGTCAATGAAAGGTCTGTATACATTCTTACTGAATCTTTTTATTTTTTTTATTCTGCTGCTGAAATGCCTCATCAATGTCCCCGCACATTATAGAGACACGGTGTTAAAACAACTTAAGCCCTATTAAATGTTTTTTTCCCCCCTTCATTCCCTGACAGGAGACAGGTCTCTGCAGCTTGAAGCTGTTTTATTATTTCAGAGTTTTTGCTGTTTTTACATTTGGTGTATTACTTCAAAGGGCCAAAAAAGGAACATGGGTTTTAGTTTTCTGCATTATTAAAAGGATAAGTTTATATTGCAGGTAAAAAAAAATATGCATTACATTTTTTTTTCTAGGATTCTGTAAGGCATTGCACCCATGAAGCCGTTTTAGTATTTCAGAGTTTTTACCGCAGCGTAAACCGACAAATCTAGATTTGAAGTATTACTTCAAAAGGGGCAAAAAAAAAAATGGGTTTTAGTTTTTTTAAATATTTAACCACTTCCCGCCCGGCCTTTAGTAAAATGACAGCTGGGCAGTGGTTCTTTATCCTGACTGGGCCGTCGTATGACGTCTAGCAGGATTACTCGCGATCGCACTTTCGTAGGGGGCACACAGCACAGTGATCAGTCTTGTGGCATGTCACTCTGACACACTACAACTCCGATCTAGGTAAGGCCCCTTTCACATGTCCGCTCCGCTTGTCCGTTCATTACAAGTCCTGTAACGCGCTGATAATCGGCACATTGATTATCAGCTCAGCCCCCATTAGAGGTGCCACCACAGCTGTCAATAAGTTCCCATCAGTGCCACCTGTTTGCCCGTCAGAGCCGCCGGTGACCAACAATTCTACATATTGGTGCCTCCTCATCAGTGCCACCTTATTGGTGCCTCCTCATCAGTACCTATCAGTGCAGCCTCATCCGTGCCTGTCAGTGAAGGAGAAAACAACATTTTAGAACAAACCAAGAAACTTGTCGGTCTTTTTTAGTTTGTTTACAAACAATGGTGATCAAATATCACCAAAAGAAAGCTCTGTGCGAAGAAAAGGATAAAAATGTATTTTGGGTACAGTGTTGCATGACTGCGCAATTGTCATTCATATTTTGGGTACAGTGTTACATGACTGTACAATTGTCATTCAACGTCTGACAGTGCTACAAGCTTAAAATTGTCCTGGGCAGGGAGGGGAGAAAGTGCCTGGTATTGAAGTGGTTAAAGGTTAAGTTCACCTTTAAAAAAATAAAATAAGAAATGCATGCACATATTGTTTTACCTACAAAAAATAAAAGTGCATTCAATTTTTTTTCCCTAGGAGCCTGTAAAGCATTGCAACCATGATCGGCATATTAGGCATGCAGTGTCAGGCTCCTGCAGACTGTCTATGTAGCTGTCTGCCCATACCTCATATGGTTTGGCAGTTACTGAATGATGGGAAGTTCAATGAACTGAGTGCTCATCAGAACCCAGGTAGTTCATTGAGAACCACAAGCTGTCAGCCACAAGGGCTGATGGTACTTGTAGGCCTTCATTCACTGTGTAAATAAATGACACGGCTGTGTGGGTGGAGCTGTCTTTTTGAATTGTGACAGTGGGTGTAGTGAGAAGGTCCCCCGCCTGCTGTCACAGGAAGGGGGGCATTTTGAGAGGTGAGGTGGTAGATGCTTAACATGTTGTACACATAATATGGTTGTAACATGTTCACAAAGGTGAACTTATTATTTAATAGAGTTGTATAAATAATTGTATTTTTTACATATAATATTTTTGGTAGAATTCATGCTTTATTTTAAAAGTAATGTTTTTTTCAGGTGAATATGCTGCAGTTTAGTGTCTAGGCAATGCAAGTGGGCCCTTTAAAGTTTTTTGTTAAAGTATTGGGTTCTGTATTGGTTTTTTTTTTTGCATTCAATTTCAAATGTATTTTTTCCCAAAAAATTGCGTTTGAAAAGCCGATACTGTGTACATAAAAAAATTGCATTTTCTTTATCGTACATCACGCGACACAGAGCGCATAGCCATTACACTTGGGTTATATGGGTACCTTCAGGTGATGGACACTGGTGTAATCCATTTCACAGGAAGTTTCCTCCCTATATAACCCCCTCCCACTGGGAGTGCTTCAGTTTTTTCACCAGTGTCTTAGGTGTTGGTCACGTCTAGCTGTCCCTCGGAGGTCTCGGGACCCAGGATAGCTAGCCAGATCTGTCTGAAATGCTTCAAAGCCAAGGTGTACGGTACCCGGGCCCTGCTGGAGTGGGGTTTTGCCTATAATGCCTCTCCTTGGAGGGCTGGATTCTGGGCTCCAGTGCCTTCGTCTCTTCCAAGAACTAAAAGCTACTGATGCCAGGATGCTATATAGGTCCAGGTGTGTGGGTTCCTTAACACAGGACCCCGGTCCCTGAAGGTCCAAGACAATACCCACGGAGATGGGGGAAGATTGGGCCTCTTGCATTTTGCAATACCCTGCGGCGTGGAGCAGGTAAGAGGGAGCCTGCGGGACTTGGTTCGACAGTAGGTATCCCCCTGGGGGTTCTGGGTCGGCTAATGGTATGCTTGTGCATCAGCCACTATCTCCACTATGTCTTTTGAGGCAGGATGGGATGTACTAATGTTTACCCAGATAACATGTAGGTATATGTATGCTTTTAAAGATATGTATTTGCTACTCCCCCCAGATCTGCCTGTTGGCATGATACTGCAGCCCCACGTACTATAAAGGGGGAATGCTGGTGAAACTCCTGTTTCTTAGGAAGCCTATGGGGACAGCTTCCTCTGTGTGTGCACTACATTAAGTATTGGTGCTTACCTGGTGTCTGTTGGGTTGCTAGCACTGGTCCATGCTTCTCCTCTGCTTTCTGCTTCCTCCATGTTGGTTTCAGCGTAGGGGAGGGGGGATGGGGGGGTGCGGGCCAGCAGTGTCAGGTCTCAGTTAAAGCAAAGCATTTCCTGGCTGGTCATTCCCTCCTGAGAGCAGAGGAGAGAGAGGACACAGAGCACGCGGCTGAGCCATTCTGGCTATGCAGTGACACCTAGTGGTGGTTTGTGGATCTTCAGGTCTGGACTTAGCTCCATACTGACAAAAAAAAAGTTTTTTTCTTAAAGGGACTCAGCCTTAGATCCGGCAGTATCTGAGTCGGTGCAACCTTGGGCTCCGGCTAACGGGCATTGGTGTTGCAATACTCACAGGATTTCCTCGGTATTGCCGCCTTCTCGGGCGTGTGGAAATTTGAAAAAAAAAAAAAAATATATATATAATTTTTTACCATAGCCTGTTCTTATTAATGATTCACTTCTAGCTACAACAGTTGGGTGTTGGCTACAGGGGTGTCTCAAGGTTGTGCAATGGCTCCCAAGGGATCAGGACCAGCTAAGGCTGCAAAGGGTGCCAAAAAACTAAAGAGGTCTCCATTGGGGTCAGAGGATTTGGGCCAGGCTCCAACGGTCCCACCATCACCAGATAGACCACCGAGTAGCATGTTGCAGGAGCCATTGAGGGTGCTAGGGGCAGAGGCGGCCCCCAATCAACCCATTCCCGTTTACGTTACGGAAGAAATGCTAGCGACCACCCTGGGTGGGCTAGAGGAAAGGTTAACTGCTTTGATTGCCCGCTCTTTGCCAAGTGGCAAACGGGCTAGATCCCCGTCACCTAGATTGGTGTTTTCAGATGCAGAGGTCCTCTCTTCGGAGGAATTGGACCCACAGGAGGATCAAGCGGACCCGAGTCCCGACGGTTCAGACATTGAGGGTTCCACTGTAGATGATTTTTTTTTTCGGCTTCTCAAGCGGAGAGCCTGTGGATCCACTCTCTGACAGATATGGTTCACACTGCTTTTAAACTTCCAGTGTCAGAACTATTAGCCCCTGCGGTATCCTCTTTAGGTTCTTCAAAAGCACCATTAAGTTGTGCGTCTTTTCCGATTCACCCCCTTCTGGAGAGCGTGATTTTGCAGGATTGGGCTCAACCTGATAGGATCTTTATCCCTCCTAAAAGGTTCTCTATTCTATGGAAGAGGAATTTGCAAAGAAATGGGCACTCCCTACTTTGGACGCAGCCATTTCCTGCGTGAATAAATCCCTGACCTGTCCGGTTGAAAATGTCCAGATGTTCAAAGATCCGGTCGACAAAAAATTGGAGACCCTACTGAAGGCTTCTTTTACCACAGTAGGCACCGTGGTTCAGCCAGCAGTGGCAGCCATTGGCGTTTGTCAGGCGTTAAAGGATCAGACTAAACAGATATTAAGGGACATGCCGGCTCAGCAAACTCGTGAATTGGCAGACCTACCAAGGGTTCTCTGCTTTGCAGTAGATGCTATTAAGGACTCCATTCAACAGGTGTCCCATCTATCTCTGCTGTTGGTTCATATGCGTCGCCTTTTGTGGCTGAAGAACTGGTCAGCAGAGGCACCCTGCAAAAGGCTTTTGGCAGGATTTCCCTTTCATGGTGGGAGACTATTCGGTGAAGACCTAGATAAATATATCCAGACCATATCAAGTGGTAAAAGTTCTTTCTTGCCTGTCAAGAAAAGATCGCGTGGGCCCGCGTTTAAGCGACAGGCCTTCGCAGGCTCGGCCCCTTCAACTTCCCGTCAGTATCGACGGCCTCCCGGGCGTTCAGCATTTAATAGCCGCCCACAAGGACAAGCCACGGAAGGCAAGAGGCCATGGTCTCGCAAGCCGGTTAAACCAGTCATCGAGTCAGATTCATGAAGGGGCGACCCCACTCTCTTGGGTGGGGGGAAGGCTTCGGTTTTTCTCCGAAGTGTGGGAGGCCAGAATTCCCGACTCTTGGGTACTGTCCGTGGTAGCCACGGGCTACAAGCTAGAGTTTCGGGAAGTCCCCCCTCCTCATTTTCAGGGGTCAAGTCTTCCAAGCGACCCATTAAAGAGGGCCTCTCTTGTAAAAGCATTGGATCGTCTCTTGCTCCAAGGAGTAATTTGTAGAAGTACCAACCCAGGAATGGGGTCTGGGATTCTACTCCAACCTTTTCATAATACCAAAGCCCAATGGCGACGTCAGGCCTATCTTAGACCTCAAACGCCTAAATCGCTTTCTAAAGATTCAGACCTTTCGTATGGAGTCCATACGTTCGGTGGCAGCCAGCCTACATCAAGACGACTTTCTAGCATCTATAGACATAAAGGATGCGTATCTGCACGTGCCGATCTACCCGGCACATCACAAGTTTCTTCGTTTTATGATAGATCACCGTCATTACCAGTTCGTAGCCCTCCCTTTCGGGTTGGCAACAGCTCCGCGGGTATTCACAAAGGTGTTAGCCCCGGTGCTAGCCGTCCTAAGGACAGAAGGCATTTTGGTCCTGGCATACCTGGACGATCTTCTGGTTATCGACAGATCAGCTTCCAGCCTCAATCATGCAGTAGTTCGCACAGTTTGGCATCTAGAGGAATTCGGGTGGATTGTGAACCAAGAAAAATCGATATTGCAACCCACAAAGCAGTTGGAATATCTAGGCCTTCGGCTAGATACAGACTGCCAGAGGATATTTTTACCTCAAGCAAAGGTCAGATCAATAACTCAAGCAGTTCAAGTGATCTTAGGCAAGAAGAGGCCGACTATTCGCCTATGTATGCGACTGCTGGGGAAGATGGTGGCCGTCTTCGAGGCAGTGCCCTACGCCCAGATCCATACCAGATATCTCCAGGCAGCCATTCTCTCTGCTTGGAACAAGTCCATTCAGGCGTTAGTTCTCGCCCCAGGAGTCCGGCGCAGCCTGTTCTGGGGGCTGGTCCCTCAAAATTTGTCAAAGGGGAAGTCCTTTTGCCCCATCACGTGGAAGATAGTAGCCACGGATGCCAGCCTGTCAGGTTGGGGGGCAGTTCTAGAAGGACAGACCCAGCAAGGGCAGTGGTCGGAGGCAGAAAAACTGCTTCCCATCAATATCCTAGAGATCAGAGCTGCTCGGCTGGCCCTGGTCGCCTGGACTCTCCCCCTTCAGGGTCTGCCAGTAAGGATACAGTCCGACAATGCCACTGCGGTGGCATACATAAACCACCAGGGGGGCACGAGGAGCCTAGCGGCCCAAAGGGAAGTAAACCTGATTTTCTCATGGGCCGAAGCCCATGTACCCTGCATCTCGGCGGTGTTCATCCCAGGGATAGACAATTCTCAAGCAGATTTTTTGAGTCGTCAACAGTTGCTCCTGGGGGAGTGGTCTCTTCACCCCCAGGTATTCCAAGAGATTTGCCAAAGATTCGGAGTTCCAGATGTGGACATTATGGCAACGAGATCCAACAAAAAGTTGGACAAATTCATATCCCGAGCCAGGGATCCCTCGGCCTACGGGACCGATGCGTTGGTTTGCCCCTGGCACCAGTTTTCTCTCCTGTATGCGTTCCCTCCACTGCAGATGATTCCCCGCCTTCTACGGAGGATCAGGGTGGAGCGCAGGCCTGTGATCCTGGTGGCCCCAGCCTGGCCCAGGAGGGCTTGGTACGCACTCATCGTGAGGATGTCAGTCGGGGCGCCGTGGCCGCTCCCCCTGCGCCCAGATCTGCTGTCTCAGGGCCCAATCTGCCACCCTGCTTCACAGCAGCTAAATTTGACGGCTTGGCGGCTGAATCCCTAATTCTTAAGGGCAGAGGCCTCTCAGCTCAGGTCATATCTACATTGATTCAGGCTAGGAAACCAGTCTCTAGAAATATTTATTACAGAGTCTGGAGAACCTATGTGGAGTGGTGCGAGTCTCAAAAATGGCATCCTCAAAAGTTTTTTATTGACAGGATCTTGCGATTCCTCCAGGTTGGCGTTAACAAAGGGTTGGCTCTTGGTACTCTAAAGGGGCAGGTGTCGGCTTTATCGATATGGTTTCAAAGACCCTTGGCCACCCATTCGCTTATGAAAACCTTCTTGCAGGGGGTCTTGCATGTGAATCCCCCTATTAGAGCTCCCCTCTGCCCCTGGAATTTAAATCTGGTCTTGTCAGCTTTACAAAGACAGCCGTTTGAACCTCTGACAGAAATCCCTCTTGTGCTACTAACCCGAAAATTGGTTTTCTTGGTGGCTATGGCTTCGGCCAGAAGGGTTTCCGAGCTGGCAGCCTTGTCATGCAGGGAGCCATACCTTATTCTGCATAAGGACAGAGTGGTTCTGCGGCCTCAACCTTCTTTCCTTCCTAAGGTCATATCCAGTTTTCACTTGAATCAGGACCTAGTCCTACCATCTTTCTTTCCTACTCCCCAGTCCAGAGAGGAAAGACGGCTTCATACTTTGGACGTGGTTCGAGCCATGAGGGTCTATCTCAAGGCTACAGAGAAGATTCGGAAAACAGATGTGCTTTTTGTTCTTCCGGATGGCCCCAAGAAGGGTCAGCCGGCTGCCAAGTCTTCCTTGGCTAGGTGGATTAAGCAGCTGATTTTTCAGGCCTATGGTCTGAAGCGCGTTCCACCTCCCTTATCAGTTAAAGCCCATTCTACGAGGGCCATGAGTGCCTCCTGGGCGGCACACCATCAGATCTCTATGGCACAGGTTTGCAAGGCGGCAACCTGGTCTTCCGTACATACGTTTACTAAATTTTATAAGTTGGACGTTGCAAAGGGTACGGACGCAGCATTTGGGCAGGCGGTCCTACGGGCAGCAGTATAGAATCCTCTGGTCCGGGTCGCGCCCCCTTTTCTCTGTTGGTCGAGCTACTTTACTTCCTGATAATTTTTTGTTTGGCTATTCTTGGCCTTACGGTCTCCCTCCCTTCATAGAGCATTGCTTTAGGACATCCCAAGTGTAATGGCTATGCGCTCTGTGTCCCGTGATGTACGATAAAGAAAAAAGGATTTTTAATAAACAGCTTGCCTGTAAAATCCTTTTCTTGAAGTACATCACGGGACACAGAGCTCCCACCCCTCTTTTGGGGAACATTGTGTAACCTCGGAGGAATTGCTTGCTACAAAACTGAAGCACTCCCAGTGGGAGGGGGTTATATAGGGAGGAAACTTCCTGTGAAATTGATTACACCAGTGTCCATCACCTGAAGGTACCCATATAACCCAAGTGTAATGGCTATGCGCTCTGTGTCCCGTGATGTACTTCAAGAAAAGGATTTTACAGGTAAGCTGTTTATTAAAAATCCTTTTTTTTTTCGTTATGGCCTCTGCTTTAAAAAAATACGTTTGAGGGTTCTAAGAAATTTTCTAGGCAGATAATACATGTAAACAAACAATTCCAGAAAAGTGGTTAATTAGCACTGTATTATTTTTATTATTATTAAAACCCCAATTTATCGGCTTATAACACGCACAGGCGTGGGACGTTTCAGGGAAAAAACTTTCCACAGCCCCTTGCGTATAACCCGCAGGCACAGTTTACCCTATATTTTTAAGGTGAAAAGGTGAGTGTTCTACGCCAATAAATACAGTTTTTGTTTTGGAAGCTAAGGCTCTGTTAACATCTAGGCGTCCTGGATCGCGGGCAGAATAACTGAAATTGTGCCTGCAATACCGAATCACTGCAATTTGCAGGGCGACCGTGCGATACCCGTCACTTCCAATGACATTCTGATATCGGCACCATTTTTCCGCGATTGTCATCCAACAGTTCCTCAAAGGACAAAAAGAAAGTACATTTACGCTGAACTAAGATCAGTTATATTTGCTTTTTGAACATTGAGGTGGGTAAGCAAAAAAGGAAGCCAAGTATAAGCTACCGGGGAGAGGGCATTAAAGAGACTGGGCAGTTCGAAGTGTTGTTCGGGTTCTACATGCTGTAGCCATTTATGGAATTACTGTTTTACTGCGTACCTTTCCACTACAATTGTGAGTAGTTTGGATAAATTTGATTAAAATGAAATATAAAAACGGTAATACACTAGGCTGGTGCGCCCTTGTTTTTTCTTTTCGTTGGGCATTAAAGAGAACCTGTTGCTTTTTCCTGCTTGGGCAAAGCACAGCCTCACCTTAAGGGCGCAATTCACATCTAGACATCCCAGATCAGCGATTCTGCCTGCGATTCAGAATCATGGAAATTTGCGGGATGCCCGTGCAATCCCTGTCAGTTCCGATGCCCTGCCTGATCGCAGCGTGATTTTGCTGCGATTGTCACCTGAAAAATTGCGGTAAAATTGTGCAAACAGAATTGTGGGACGCCTGTCGTCCAAAAGAATACAAGAGCTTCTTTTGGGCGACAGCCCCCTAGTGATTCTGTTTGCGCAATTTGTCAGGTGACAATCGCAGCAAAATTGTGGGGGGGTCATTGGAAGTGATGGGGATCACACAGGCATCCCGCAATTTGCCATTATTCTGGATCGTTGGCAGAATCGCTGATCTGGGATGCCTACAAGGTGAGGCTGTGCCTTGCCCAAGCAGAAATAAGCAACAGGTTCTCTTTAACCACTTTAATACCGCACATAGTCATATGATGTCCGCAAAGGGGATCTCCTATCCTGGGTGGACGTCATATGACGTCCTGTACTTTATACGGTGATATCTGAATGATGCCTGCAGCTAGAGGCATCATTCAGATATCATTGTGTTCCGGCGGCGATCCTGCGCACCATAAGAACAATCATAGGAGAGGTTCAGCCGCTTGATCGTTCTTACAGGGCGGCGGGAGGTGGCACCCCCCTCTTCCGCTGCAATTCGGTGCTTCTCCAGGCTCCCCCATGCCATCGGGGGCCCAGAGAAAGGATCGCCCTGCGCCGCATAGGAAGCATAGAGATGGTCACCAGTCATCTCTGACCGTCGAAGGCCCAAGTGCGATGTGATGACGTCACGCCCGGGTACCCGTAAGTAAACAAAGACACAATTGCGTCTAGTAAACATGAGATCTGTGAATTTATTTTCATGATCTCCTGCTTTCCAGCCAGGAGGAGAGATGTGGGGTCTTATTGACCTCACATCTTTCCTTTAAGAGGACCTGTTACACACTATTCCTATTACAAGGGATGTTTACATTCCATGTAAAAGGGATAAAGGCGATCAAAAAAATAAGTAAAAATAATAATAATAATAATAAAAAAATTCAAATGCCCTGTCCCCGATAGCTTGCGCTCAGAAGCGAACGCACATGTAAGTTCCGCCCACGTATGTAAACGTCGTTCAAACCACACATGTGAGGTATCGCTTTGTGCGTTAGAGTGTGTGCAATAATTAGATTACTGGTTACCTGTAAAAAATTTCAAAGCGTCACCTATGGAGATTTTTAAGTAACGAAGTTTGGCCCCATTCCATGAGTGTGCGCAATTTTAAAGCGTGACATGTTGGGTATCTATTTACTCGGCGTAACATCATCTTTCATATTTTACAAAAAAATTGAGCTAATTCTGTCTTTTGTTATTTTTTTAATTCATGAAACCATTTTTTTTTTCCAAAAAAAAATGTGTTAGAAAAATTATTGCGCAAATACTGCGCAAGATAAAGTTGCAATGGCCACCATTTTATTCCCTAGGGTGTCTGCTAAAAAAAAAAAAAAAGTTTTGGGGTTCTGAGTAATTTTCTAGCAAAAAAATGATGATTTGTACATGTAGAAGAGAAGTACTAGAATAGGCCTGGTATGGAGGTGGTTATGAAAGCCCGCATTGAAGTGGTTAATGCCCTCTCCCCGGTTGCTTATACTTGGATTCCTTTTTTTGCTTACCCACTTCCCCATTCAAAAAGCAAGTAAAACTGATCTTGTTCAGTGTAAATGTACTTTATTTTTGTCGTTTGAGGGATATGGGAAGTCTTGAGCTTAGTTCAGTGAAAGTACAGCTGTGGCCAAAAGTTTTGAGAATGGCACAAATATAATATTTTCACAAAGTCCGCTGCTTCAGTGTTTTTGGATATTTTTGTTAGATGTTACTATAATATACTGAAGTATAATTCCAAGCATTCCAGAAGTGTCAAAGGCTTTTATTGACAATTACATTAAAGCGGAGGTTCACCCAAAAATCAACATTCTGTCACTAGATCCAGCATACTGCTGACATCTTTTTTTTTTGTACTTATCGGTTTAGCACTCTTTATTCTCTGGCGCTGAGCGGGGAATCCTGCGGCGAGTAGGCGTTCCTTAATCAAGCGCAGTTGATTGACGGGCTTTGGTAGCGTCACGCCTTCCGCAATTAGCCAAAGTGACACTCGGCTGTTTACGGTGCCTGTGTCTGCCGTGTAGAGCTGACTGCGCAGGCGTCGTAAACACCCAAGTGTCACTTCGGGTATTTTTGGAAGGTGTGACGCGCTATCCAAGCCCATCAATCAACTGAGCTTGATTTAGGAACGCCTATACCCGGAAGGATACGCTGCTCGGTGCCGGAGAATAAAAAACCCTTAAAATAAGTACAAAAAAAAAAATCCAACATACTGCATATGTCAGCAGTATGCTGGATCTAGTGGCAGAAATTAGATTTTTGGGTGGACCTCCGCTTTAAGTTTATGCAATGAGTCAATATTTTCAGAGTTGACCCTTCTTTTTCAAGACCTCTGTCATTCTCCCTGCATTCTGGCAATCAACTTGTGGGCCACATCCTGACTGATGGCAGCCCATTCTTGCAGAATAAATTCTTGGAGTTTGTCAGAATTTGTGTTTTTTTTTCTGTTCACCCGCCTCTTAAAGGGGAGTTCCAGCCAAAAATTGTTTATTAAAAGTCAGCAGCTACAAAAAAGGCCGGCGTCCGCATCACAACTGTGGGCACCCGGCCGTGACGTTTTTCCTGGAGAAGTGGCTTTTTTGCTGCCCTTCTTAAAATCGGACCATCCTCCAAAAGTCTTTGCCTCACTGTGCATGCCGATGCACTCACACCTGCCTGCTGCTATTCCTGAGCAAGCTCTGCATTGGTGGTGCCCTGACCCTGCAGCTGAATCGCAGTGGAGATGGTCCTGGCACTTGCTGGACTTTCTTGGGCGCCCTGAATCCTTCTTCACAAATGCAGTGGAAATGTTTTTTTATGGGATTAAGCTCATTTTAATGGCAAAGAGGGACTTTGCAATTAATTGCAATTCATCTGATCACTCTTCATAATATTCTGGAGTATATGTAAATTGCCATCATAAACACTGAAGCAGCGGACTTTGTGAAAATTAATATTTGTGTCATTCTCAAAACTTTTGGCCACGACTGTGTATCATTTTTGACTTGTATTAACTTTCCATTTTTTTTTTCTTTTTTTTTTCCTGAAAGGTGGAGACCAAAGCAGTTTGCGAGGCCGGAGTTTATGACAATTCTGCGGAATTCTGTAGAAGATTCCTACAAGCGCCTCATTTATCCTCTTCTCTGCAGAGAGTATCGGTATGCAAATACTTGCACCAAAGTAAAATGTGAAACTTTATACATCCAGATGTTTTGTCATAAAAAGTATTGCAATGACCGCTATTGTATTGTCTAGGGCAGGGGTGTCAAACTCAATTTCATCATGGGCCGCATCAGCAGCATGATTACCCTCAAAGGGCCGGTTGTATCTGTAAGATTAGATGTCGAGCGCATCCCCTCCCCTTTACATTGGAGGTGAAGAGCCACCCCTCCATCAGAAGTGCAGTCCCCCACTCTCCCTCACATCACAGTGCACCTCCCTTTCCATATGCTGCTGCTGGGAAGAAGCTGGATGCATTGCTTGAAAGCAAAAAGTAAGGATCTGGAGTAGGACCAGAGGAGGGCTGGAGCTCTCCTGCATCTGCTGGAGAGGTGCAAGGGCCACATGAAATGGCCTGGAGGGCCGGATTAGGCCCGCGGGCCTTGTGTTTGCCACCTATGGTCTAGGGTCTCTGCTAAAAAAAAAATATATAATGTTTGGGGGTTCTATGTAATTTTCGAGCACCAAAATGATTTTTACATGTAGGAGCGAAGTGTCAGAATTAGCCTGGTTGTCGCAGTGCCGTATGGCAAAAAAATGGCCTGGTTATGAAAGGGGGTAAACCTTCTGGAGCTGAAGTGGTTAATGCATAGTTTACCTTTACCAAAAAGCTGCCTATGCAGATAAAGGATGTCTGTAGATAAAGAAACGCTGTGCAGCTTTGGCCATAGTTAAATAATGCCCTTGCTGTAGGTGGAGGCCATTTACAATTTGTACCTCATGTAGCCTTACTGGTAAGCTCCTATGATGTTGCCAAGTACTTTGCTATGAGACTCATAGCTGTTACTTTTCACCATCACAGGAGGTAATCGTATAAAAACCGAAATATTCTCCCCCCTCCACAAAGGCATGCATTTTTTTTAACTTATTTTTTTCCAAAGCAGAATGTTTTTTACCGACCTTTAACCACTTGCCCACCGGGCTTGTTTTTCAGATTCGGTGTTTACGAGACTAAAACAGTTTTTTTTGCTAGAAAATTACTTAAACCCCCCAAACATTATATATATATTTTTTCTAACACCCTAGAGAATAAAATGGCAGTCATTGCAATACTTTTTGTCACACCGTATTTGCGCAGCGGTCTTACAAGCGCACTTTTTTTGAATAAAAAAATAAAACAATAAATTTGGCCCAATTTTTTTATATATTGTGATAGATAATGTTACACCGAGTAAAATGATACCCAACATGTCACACTTGAAAATTGCGCCCGCTCGTGGCATGGCGTCAAACTTTTATCCTTAAAAATCTCGATAGGCAACGTTTAAAAAATTCTACAGGTTGCATTTTTTGAGATACAGAGGAGGTCTAGGGCTAGAATTATTGCTCTCGCTCTAACGATCGCGGCGATACCTCGCTTGTGTGGTTTGAACACCGTTTTCATATGCGGGCGCTACTCGCGTATGCGTTCGCTTCTGTGCGCGAGCTCGTCGGGACGGGGCGTTTTACATTTTTTTTTTTGTTTTCTTATTTATTTTTAATTAGTTTATAATTTTATACATCGAAATAAATAATAAAAAAAAAATTATCACTTTTATTCCTATTACAAGGAATGTAAACATCCCTTGTAATAGAAAAAAGCATGACAGGTCCTCTTAAATATGAGATCTGGGGTCAAAAAGACCTCAGATCTCATATTTAGGCTTAAATGCAAAAAAAGAAAAAAAAATGTAATTTTTCAAATTTCAGAAAAAAAAAATGTTTCTTTAAGACGCTGGGCGGGACTGACGTTTTGACGTCACTTCCGCCCAGCAGAGCTGTGGGGGACGGGTGGGGGTGATTTTTCCCTCACTCGTATCCCAACACAGCCAGCAAGAGGACCCGATCGCCTCCGCCGTTACCGACGGCTCCGGTAAGCGGCGGAGAGCGCGGGAGATCGGCGGGAGGGGGAGGGGGGGGGGGCCCTCTCCCGCTCCCGCCACCGATAACGGCGATCTTGCGGCGAATCCGCCGCTGGGACCGTCATTATCGTGTACAGCACTGCCCACGGAAAAGATGGATATCTCGGTTGTGGCAGCAGCTGCTGCCGTTACCGAGATATCCATCTTTAAAATCATGACGTCTTTTTACTATGACACCGTGGGCAAGTGGTTAAACTAGCCCTGTGATATTTTGTAATACATACAGTTCTTTGTGCGGGTGCAATTGTTTATTATTTAGTGACAGGTGGAGAAAAAAAAAAAAGCTCAGGAGATTGGCAGAATTACTGACCGCATGCCGCGCTTGTTATTTCATTATATTTCTTTACCCCGCCTCGTAGGGCGCAGATTATCTTTCACGGCTGAAAATCTTGTTGCACTTGGCACCTCTGAGCATGTTTTTGTAGGATCTTTAAGCAGATAAGACTATGAAGTTTATAGCGAAATATCTTGGCTTTCAGCTCGTCAGATCTTGCCATATTGGTGTCCTTCGCTGTGTCAATAATGGTGTTATGGGATACAGGAGGAATTTTCACTCCATGGTTAATATGCAATTTGCAGCTGTAATGATTTCGGACTCAAATATTAAAGTGTTCTTGCCATGCACAAGTATTTTTTTGTTTGGCCAATATATATACAGTGAAAGGAGTATTGAGGCTGTCATTATACTAGTAGCATGTCTGTCTCTGGCCTTCATACTTTTTAAAGGAGAAGTATGGCCAAATCTATTTTGGCACTATCCTATGGAGTGCAGTTAGTTCTGAACTCCTGTGACCTGTTTTCAGCCATCAGCACTCCGTTGGTCCAAATGCTGGATCTATCCTGACTATACAGTCAGGATCCCACAAGACAGGCCAGGAAATGCCCGGTGGGCCGATGTAAAGGGGTCCAGAGGTACAAGGTGCTGAACCCCCACATCCCATCATTAACCGCCGACGCAAAGCGCCGCTGCCATGCCCCACCCTCAGCTGCTCAGTCTAAAATGCCTGGGCCTATTTTTTGTCCCAGTCCGGGCCTGCACCAAGATGCCAGACTGGCAGCTGGGTCAGCCTCTCAGCGTGTCTCTGGGCAGAGCAGAGATCTGGTGAGTTAAGCCGCGTACACACGATCAGTCGATCAGACGAGAAAGGTCTGATGGACCGTTTCCATCGGTTAACCGATTAAGCTGACTGATGGTCCATCGCTCCTACACACCATCGGTTACAAAAACGATCGGGTAAGAACGCAATGCTGTAAAACACAACGACGTGCTGAAAAAAAATGAAGTTCAATGCTTCCAAGCATGCGTCTACTTGATTCTGAGCATGCATGGGTTAAATTTAAAACAAGTTGGCTTTTTTTAACCGATGGGGCCCAAACACGATCGGTTTGGTCCGATGAAAACGGTCCACCTATCGTGTGTAAGTGGCTGAGCAGTCATGGCTCTTTACTCACTAGAACAGTGTTTCTCAACTCCAGTCCTCAAGGCACCCCAACAGGTCATCTTTTTCAGGATTTCCCTCAGATGAAATGGCTGTGGTGATTACTAAGACAGTGTAACTGATCAAATCACCTGTGCAAAATAATGGAAAGCCTAAAAACATGACCTGTTGGGGCGCCTTGAGGACTGGAGTTGAGAAATGCTGCACTAGAGAACAAAAACTGAGCGATCAGCAGTCATCAACCTCTCAGTTTTCAGTCTTTGGCTAGGTTCACACCTATGCATTTTCCCTGTCTATTTTCATGTGGGAGAAACCCATCAAAAACACATAAAAACCGCAAGCACGGCCACTCCCATTCCTTGGCCTTCATGGTGCTATTTGTTCACTAAGGTTCTCTAACAAACCTCTGAGGGCCTCATGTAACAGCTGTATTTATACTGAGATTAAATTACACACAGGTGGACTCTATTTACTAATTGGAGTTTCCATCCCATTTTTTTTTCATTATTGTGCTCATTAGACCTAAAAAAGGAAAAAAATATATATATATTTTTTTTACTCATCTGGAAATGCCTGTTTCTATGCGGTCCCACGAAAGCTGCCTTTGAAATCACCTAGGATTCTGACATCGTCTACCTCTAATGCACCTGGGAAATGCGTGTCAACATTTCCCAGGATGCAGTGCGCTGTCCAATTATCACTCCCCATCCAAGACTTCCAGGAAGTGCTTGTGGGCTTCACAATGCCCACAAGCAAAATGACAGCGGTGTGGACATAGTTTATAAACTATCTTTTTTGAATAACTATGCGGAGCGGCGGCGGATTGTAAAATAGTAAGTGACTGGATTTATATTATAAAAAGGCATGATGAAAGGACATTGCTAATTGTGTTTGGAACTCTGCTTTAAGTGACTTCTGAAGGCAATTGGTTCCACTAAATTTTAGTTACGGGTATCAGACAAAGGCCCCTTTCACACATGCTTACCGATCGGGTCCACCTATCAGTTTTTTAGGCGGACCTGATCCGAGTCTCCATTCAGCCCTATGGAGCGGTGGATGTCAGCGGTGACATGTCCGCTGACACCTGCTGCTATGCCGCGGTCCGTTTTCATCTGATCTCCCTTTGGAAGGAGAGCGTGACTCTGACAGGTCTGTCTCTGCACACTGATTGTAGATGGATCTGTCATCTGCCTGCTCAGTGGGGATGAGCGAAACAATCTCCTGCTGAGCAAGTGGAACAGTCATACGGACAAGCCTGTGTGAAAGGACCCTTAAGCAAAATGAACGCGCCGTTACAAAGACAATATAAGTGATAAATACAGACGAAATCGCAAAGCGGATCACTAAAAACGTGTAAGTACTCTTTTGATACTACTTCAATTATTTAATGAAAAAAATAAAAAAAAATGGCAGCGGGAGTTCCACTTTAAGAAATATGCAATGTTGGCATTCTCAGAGGGAGAAGGCAACTATGGCAGTCTCCTTGTTTGCCCCATGACAGGTTTCTTTGAGACAGCCTAGTTCCAGGTCTGTTGGTCAATTGATGTTGCAATTAGTTTTATCCATAGACCAAGCCAAGGGAACAAACTGGAGCCCAGACATCATGGGCATTGTCAAGAGACCTAGAAATCTTTTTCTTTCTTTCTTTCTTTCTTTCTTTCTTTCTTTCTTTCTTTCTTTCTTTCTTTCTTTCTTTCTTTCTTTCTTTCTTTCTTTCTTTCTTTCTTTCTTTCTTTCTTTCTTTCTTTCTTTCTTTCTTTCTTTCTTTCTTTCTTTCTTTCTTTCTTTCTTTCTTGTGTATTTTGTGCGTGAACTCGAGAGAGAGGAGCCGGACTGCAGGAGTTGGGAGTAGGCAGACCCTCCCCCCGGAGGCAATCGCCATCCTTCTCCATGCCCCCGGTGGCAATGGCGGGTGTGAGGGGGGGCCTCCCACTCACCCCGCCCTACCTGCTCCACTTGGGAGCCCAACTGGGGCCCAACAGGACCCCATCGGGGCAGAGGGACTCCCCCTATGAGGGAGTGAGGGGGCCCAACCCACCAAGCCAGCCCCGTAGGTCCTTCGCCTCTCTTTAGGAGACCGCATGGCCAAAGTGCGTGCGTATTAAACCAATTTTGTGTGCGTGCAAGTGTGGTGGTTTTTGTGGGGGGGGGGGGGGGGTGGGCGTACTAACCACAGGCGTACCTTGCATAGCACACCCACCGGGAGCCGGGCTGAGACCACCAAACTCAATTCACATGTAGCCGAGACCGGGATCCGAACCCTTGGCTGCAGAGGTGAACGGCTTGTCAGCGCAGTGCCAATCACGTTGAGCCACCACAGCTCCGGTACTCTTCTTTCTTTCTTTCTTTCTTTCTTTCTTTCTTTCTTTCTTTCTTTCTTTCTTTCTTTCTTTCTTTCTTTCTTTCTTTCTTTCTTTCTTTCTTTCTTTCTTTCTTTCTTTCTTTCTTTCTTTCTTTCTTTCTTTCTTTCTTTCTTTCACAATCTACGTGAACTTTGGCAGCATTATCACAGGCATTTAATGCTAGAAGGTTTTAAAGTAATTCTAAAGGCTGTAGGTTCTTAACTTACCTGAGCCTGATCTCGATCCAGTGCTGTGCCCAGTAGCATCTGCTCTCCTGGCTCTCTCCCTCTTCATTGGCTCAAAGACCGCATCGGGAGCCTTTGGTACCTGCTGCTGGCAATCACAGCCAGTGAGGTGTGTGCCTTTATGGACACGTGTGCCGGCAGAAGACTCGAGAAGAGGACGATTAGGGCTGCTCTGTGCAAAACCACTACACGGAGAAGGCAAGTATAACATGTTGTTATTATTATTAATTTTACCTTTTAGTATTACTTTGAAAAGTGGGCTTTCACCTGGTGTATGTAAAACTTTGGTTTAAACTCTAAAGAAAAAAAAAAATTGTAGTTTGTAATGGTCGAACCCATGTTATGTTATGTTGTGTAGAAGAAATAAATGGTATACGTGTATCCAAGTATCTTTATTCTTTCTTATGACAGATCCAAACTCACCTCAGATGCAGAAAAGGAGTCTATAATGATGTTTGGAAGAAATCTACGCCAGCTGCTTCTCGCAGGCCCTGTCAGAGGGCGAACAATAATGGGTGTGGATCCAGGGTATAAGCACGGCTGTAAGCTAGCCGTCATTTCACCCACCAGTAAGTTTCTCCCTAGCACTGTACATTTTTTTTGTAACCTAAAGCAGACATTTTTTTATTAGTTTCGGATAAGGTGAGGAGGGATTTTTTTTTATTTATCTTGCAGTCTGTGCCCCCATTAGGGAGACTTGTCTTCTCCATTTATCATGATTGCTGTTATCGAAAGTGAAAGAAAACCTTAAATTGTGGATTGACCCAATAACAGTAATAGAGTGGAAATCTTCCAGTGGGAACAGTAGTTCTGGTGGCAAAAATAAATAAAAAGTACATTAAAAATAAATAAAAATTTTAAAAACATTTAAAGCTCCCCGGTTCCTCCTCCCGTGTTCGTGCATAAAGGCGAATGCATGCATTGATCCCGCACACATATGTAAACAACAATCGTGCTACACATGTGAGATATCACTGCAAATGTCAGAGTGAGAGCAAGATATCTAGGGCCAGACACCCACCATTTTATTCTCTAGAGCCTTTGTACAATCTTGATAATGTTTGGGGGCAGGGCCGGCCTTTGGGGTGTGCAAGCTGTGTGGCCGCATAAGGCTCCATGGGCAACAGGGGTGCTGTGCGGCTATCCAGAGGTGTACTAAGGGGGGGCGAACCGCCCCCGGGTACCACACACTTGGGGGTGTCAGACTGGCACCCCCTCCGCGATTGTATTACACCCGCGGTGGCAGTGGCACACTGGCAAAGGCAGGGATAGGCAAGCTGGCTACAGTGGCAAGGAGGAGGGGGGTGCAGGGTGACAACGCTTCACCTACCATCCCTTCCTCTTGCTTCCACGGGCTGCCTGTCTGTCTGTGCAAACCCAGATGTCACAGGCACAGCCGAGTGATGCCGCCCCTCCCTCTCTGTTTATGTGTAAACAGGGGGAGGGGACCTGCTGCGCATGTGCCGCCACACTGATCTGAGGTACTGAAGGGGGCTTGCACTGAACGGGGGGGGGGCTTGCACTGAACGGGGGGGGAGCTTGCACTGAACGGGGGGGGGGGGCTTGCACTGAACGGGGGCTACTCTGAAGGGGGCTACACTGAAGGGGGGGCCTGTGTAACATGCAGGGGTCCAGAGGTGCAGGGGGCTGTGTAATGAAAAGGGCTCCAGAGGTGCAGGGGGCTGTGTACTGTAAAGTTAAATTAAAACAAATTATTTGTTACAAATATTTTTTCCTCTTTGTGTATGTTTAGTTGGACCGTGGGCGAGGGGTAAATAATGGGGGGGGGCCACCACAGGATTAGCTCGCACAGGGCGCCTGAACAAAAAAAAAACATCCCTGTGATAGTCGCAGTTTATCTGGCATATACTTTTTTGTTATTTAGTTTAGTAAATTTACTCACTGTAGCCTCTGTGAAATGTTTGGAAGGCATGAACATTTTCACTCCTGTATTTCTTTTCTTTTGTGATATTTTCCTATATACATAGGCGTTTTTTCCAGTGCTCTTTATTGTTAAACCAGCCATAGGTAGGGGCATGGTCAGGTAGCACACCAACACCTTTGCTTCTATGCGCTGGGTGTTTGGTGTGTTCATGCCCCTTTAGGCTCGATTCACACCTATGCATGTTGCTTTTGAGCGTTTTTGCGGTGCTTGCTGCGTTTTTTGACGTGCGTTTTCTTACCACGATTTTTTATTTTTTTGCCATCAATTTAATTTTTTTTAGATTTCCTTTAACAACCAGCTATAAACAGGTTAAAAAAAACTAGGGGTGCAACGGATCAAAAAACTCACGGTTTGGATCGTTCCTCGGATCGGCAGTCACGGATCGGATCATTTTTCGGATCAGCAAAAAAAAAAAAAGACTGACACCCCCCCCCCCAAGTAGTACAGGCACACAGTGACCCCCCCCCCCCCCCCCAACTAGTACAGGCACACAGTGACCCCCCCCCCAGTAGTACAGGCACACAGTGACCCCCCCCAGTAGTACAGGCACACAGTGACCCCCTTCCCACCATAGTGCAGGCACACAGTGACCTCCTCCCCCCCCCCCTCCGTAGTACAGGCAAACAGTGAGCCCCCCCCCCCTGCAGACCTCAGATCAGATAGCGGCGTGTGTGTCCCTTGAGCACGGTCTCCTCCTCCTCTGTGGGTGTAAACAGAGAGGAGGGGCCGCCGCCGGAGCTAGGCCGAAGCCGCGGCCTTTCCTAATGCTATGCCCGCGGCGGCAGTCCGCGGATCGCATAGCGATCCGATCCGCAGGGGGTGACCCGTTCGGATCACGGATCAACTGTGATCCGTTGCACCCCTAAAAAAACGCGAATTGCGGTAAAAACGCGGTACTTGCGCTTTGGATGCAGGTCCATTGAATTCTATTGCATGCAAAACGCTGCTTTTTGCAGGAAAAAAAGTCCCTGACCCTTTTTCAAAAACGCAGAGGCACAAAAAAGCATTGATGTGAACATGTTCCATAGGAAACCATGTTAAAAAATGTCCCTGCATTTCTGCAAAATGCGTCAAAAAAAGCATTGGTGTGAATGGAACCTTTAAGGTGGACTGGGTTACCCTCAGTCACCTGCCCCTTATCTATTGATTAGCACTCCTGTGCTCCCATTGAGGAGATTTTAAAATGTCATAGTTAGGACTGCAGTACACAGAGAGCCTTGACGGGGCCTGCAGCTTAGGTATTTGTAAATGTGTGCAACTAAACCTCTGTTTTTAACCCCTTCCATACAGGGCATTTTCACCCCCTTCCTGCCCAGACCAATTTTTAGTTTTCAGCGCTGTTGCACTTTGAATGACAATTGCGCGGTCATGCAACACTGTACCCAAATTAAATCGTTATGTTTTTCTTTTGTTTTAGTGGTATTTGATCATCTCTGCGGTTTTTATTTTTTGTGCTATAAACAAAAGAAGAGCGACAATTTAAAAAAAAAACACAATATTTTTTACTTTTTTATTTAATACATATCACAATTTAAAAAAAAAAAAAAACTTTTTTTTCCCTCAGTTTAGACCGATACGTATTCTTCTACGTATTTTTGGTAAAAAAAACTCAATAATCGTATATTGATTGGTTTGCGCAAAATTTATAGCGTCTACAAAATAGATAGATTTATGGCTTTTTTTTTTTTTTTTTTTTACTAGTAATGGCGGTGATCTGCGTTTTTTTATTTTTATGTATTTTTTTGTGACCGTGACATTGCGGCGGACATATCGGACACTTTTGACCCGTTTTTGGGACCATTCACATTTACACAGCGATTAGTGCTATAAAACTGCCCTGATTACTGTGTAAATGTGACTGGCAGGGAAGGGGTTAACACTAGGGGGCGCTGAAGGGGTTAAAATGTATTCCCTAAAGTATGTTCTAACTGTAGGGGGAGGGGGACTGACAGGGGGAGGAGACCGATGTGTGTTCCTCTGTACTGGGAACACACATCCGTCTCCTCACCGCTGACAGGAGGTGGATCTGTGTCTCTACACACACAGATCCACACTCCTGCCGTGATCAGCGGTAATCGCGGGTGCCCGGCGGCAATCGCGGCCGTCGGGCACGCGCGCGGGATCGCGGGTGGTGCCGCGGGTGCGCGTGCGCGCCCTAGAACGCCGAGAACAAAGGACGTTGTGTGACGTCCACTCATCGGCGAGGGGTTGCTACAGACGTCAATCCCCTATGGCCCGGTAAGGAAGGGGTTAATGCATACAGTTAGACAGGTTAATTTGGTTTGTTGCTTTTTTGGTTGGTAACTTTGAGCCTGGTTACTATGGAAATATATATATATATTTATATTATATTATATTATTTTTGAATAATTGCACAATTACTAAAAACGCATTTCATTTAAAGTCCCAATACTCCCCCCCCCCCCTCTTTCCACTTATAGGGATGAAGGCCTATGGTTGTTTATCATATGCCTCGTGCATAGTCCCAACCTTATCCCCCCTTTTTTTTCCTCTGTGAAATGCGAGCTTCCATCTCCATTGTGGGCGTCTGAAGCCTGCTGGGAGTTTCTTCCAGGGTACGGTGCAGCTGACTACCCAGCATGCACCTCCTGATCTCCCACCTGCGCACTGTGTACAAAGCATGGTGCATTCGTTGCATTGCAAGTTGCCACAGCAATGGTGGCGTCGGAGGACGTTTCCGCTCCATTGTTATGGCAATCTGTCAATCAATTTAGGAAACCCAGAAGAAAGCTAGCATACCAAGCTGCTCCTGGGATTGATGACACTTTTATATCCCAGGAGCCAACGAGCGGCAGGATATGACGTACCACGCTGTGGCAAGGTACAATGGAAATAGGGTTATCTTTATCGTACATCACGGGACACAGAGCGCATAGCCATTACACTTGGGTTATATGGGTACCTTCAGGTGTGGACACTGGTGTAATCAATTTCACAGGAAGTTTCCTCCCTATATAACCCCCTCCCACTGGGAGTGCTTCAGTTTTGTAGCAAGCAATTTCTCCGAGGTTACACAATGTTCCCCAAAAGAGGGGTGGGAGCTCTGTGTCCCGTGATGTACTTCAAGAAAAGGATTTTACAGGTAAGCTGTTTATTAAAAATCCTTTTTTCTTTATCGTACATCACGGGACACAGAGCGCATAGCCATTACACTTGGGATGTCCTAAAGCAATGCTCCATGAAGGGAGGGAGACCGTAAGGCCAAGAATAGCCAAATAAAAAATTATCAGGGAGTAAAGTAACTCCACCAACAGAAAAAAAGGGGAGTGACCCGGACCAGAGGATTCTATACTGCTGCCCGTAGGACCGCCTGCCCAAAAGCTGCGTCCGTACCCTTTGCAACGTCCAACTTATAAAATTTAGTAAACGTATGTACGGAAGACCAGGTTGCCGCCCTGCAAACCTGTGCCATAGAGATCTGATGGTGTGCCGCCCAGGAGGCACTCATGGCCCTCGTAGAATGGGCTTTAACTGATAAGGGAGGTGGAACGCGCTTCAGACCCTAGGCCTGAAAAATCAGCTGCTTAATCCACCTAGCCAAGGAAGACTTGGCAGCCGGCTGACCCTTCTTGGGGCCATCCGGAAGAACAAAAAGCACATCTGTTTTCCGAATCTTCTCTGTAGCCTTGAGATAGACCCTCATGGCTCGAACCACGTCCAAAGTATGAAGCAGTCTTTCCTCTCTGGACTGGGGAGTAGGAAAGAAGGATGGTAGGACTAGATCCTGATTCAAGTGAAAACTGGATATGACCTTAGGAAGGAAAGAAGGTTGAGGCCGCAGAACCACTCTGTCCTTATGCAGAATAAGGTATGGCTCCCTGCATGACAAGGCTGCCAGCTCGGAAACCCTTCTGGCCGAAGCCATAGCCACCAAGAAAACCAACTTTCGGGTTAGTAGCACAAGAGGGATTTCTGTCAAGAGGTTCAAACGGCTGCCTTTGTAAAGCTGACAAGACCAGATTTAAATTCCAGGGGCAGAGGGGAGCTCTAATAGGGGGATTCACATGCAAGACCCCCTGCAAGAAGGTTTTCATAAGCGAATGGGTGGCCAAGGGTCTTTGAAACCATATTGATAAAGCCGACACCTGCCCCTTTAGAGTACTAAGAGCCAACCCTTTGTCAACACCAACCTGAAGGAATCGCAAGATCCTGTCAATAAAAAACTTTCGAGGATGCCATTTTTGAGACTCGCACCACTCCACATAGATTCTCCAGACTCTGTAATAAATATTTCAGGAGACCGGTTTCCTAGCCTGAATCAACGTAGATATGACCTGATCTGAGAGGCCTCTGCCCTTAAGAATTAGGGATTCAGCCGCCAAGCCGTCAAATTTAGCTGCTGTGAAGCAGGGTGGCAGATTGGGCCCTGAGACAGCAGATCTGGGCGCAGGGGGAGCGGCCACGGCGCCCCGACTGACATCCTCACGATGAGTGTGTACCAAGCCCTCCTGGGCCAGGCTGGGGCCACCAGGATCACATGCCTGCGCTCCACCCGGATCCTCCGTAGAAGGCGGGGAATCATCTGCAGTGGAGGGAACGCATACAGAAGAGAAAACTGGTGCCAAGGGCAAACCAACGCATCGGTCCCGTAGGCCGAGGGATCCCTGGCTCGGGATATGAATTTGTCCAACTTTTTGTTGGATCTCGTTGCCATAATGTCCACATCTGGGACTCCGAATCTTTGGCAAATCTCTTGGAATACCTGGGGGTGAAGAGACCACTCCCCCGGGAGCAACTGTTGACGACTCAAAAAATCTGCTTGAGAATTGTCTATCCCTGGGATGAACACCGCCGAGATGCAGGGTACATGGGCCGTGGCGTTGTCGGACTGTATCCTTACTGGCAGACCCTGAAGGGGGAGAGTCCAGGCGATCAGGGCCAGCCGAGCAGCTCTGATCTCCAGGATATTGATGGGAAGCAGTTTTTCTGCCTCCGACCACTGCCCTTGCTGGGTCTGTCCTTCTAGAACTGCCCCCCAACCTGACAGGCTGGCATCCGTGGATACTATCTTCCACGTGATGGGGCAAAAGGATTTCCCTTTTGACAAATTTTGAGGGACCAGCCACCAAAACAGGCTGCGCCGGACCTCCGGGGACAGCACTAACGGACGATCTAACGCCTGAATGGATTTGTTCCAAGCAGAGAGAATGGCTGCCTGAAGATATCTGGTATGGATCTGGGCGTAGGGTACTGCCTCGAAGGCGGCCACCATCTTCCCCAGCAGTCGCATACATAGGCGAATAGTCGGCCTCTTCTTGCCTAAGATCACTTGAACTGCTTGAGCTATTGATCTGATCTTTGCTTGAGGTAAAATTATCCTCTGGCAGTCTGTATCTAGCCGAAGGCCTAGATATTCCAACTGCTTTGTGGGTTTCAATATCGATTTTTCTAGGTTTACAATCCACCCGAATTCCTCTAGATGCTGAACTGTGCGACCTACTGCCTGATTGAGGCTGGAAGCTGAGCTGTCGATAACCAGAAGATCGTCCAAGTATGCCAAGACCAAAATGCCTTCTGTCCTTAGGACGGCTAGCACCGGGGCTAACACCTTTGTGAATACCCGCGGAGCTGTTGCCGCCAGTGTCTTAGGTGTTGGTCACGTCTAGCTGTCCCTCGGAGGTCTCGGGACCCAGGATAGCTAGCCGGATCCGTCTGAAGTGCTTCAAAGCCAAGGTGTACGGTACCCGGGCCCTGCTGGAGTGGGGTTGTGCCTATAATGCCTCTCTTTGGAGGGCTGGATTCTGGGCTCCAGTGCCTTAGTCTCTTCCAAGAACTAAACGCTACTGATGCCAGGATGCTATATAGGTCCAGGGGTGTGGGTTCCTTAAACACAGAACCCCGGTCCCTGAAGGTCCAAGACAATACCCACGGAGATGGGGGAAGGCTGGGCCTCTTGCATTTTGCAATACCCTGCGGCGTGGAGCAGGTAAGAGGGAACCTGCGGGACTTGGTTCGACAGTAGGTATCCCCCTGGGGGTTCTGGGTTGGCTAATGGTATGCTTGTGCATCAGCCACTATCTCCACTATGTCTTTTGAGGCAGGATGGGATGTACTAATGTTTACCCAGATAACATGTAGATATATATATGCTTTTAAAGATATGTATTTTGCTACTCCCCCCAGACTTGCCTGTTAGCATGATACTGCGGCCCCACGTGTTATAGGGAGGAAATGCTGACAAAACTCCTGTTTCCTAGGAAGCCTATGGGGACAGCTTCCTCTATGTGTGCACTACAAAGATTAGTGACTTACCTGGTGTCTGTTGGGTTGCTAGCGCTTGTCCAGGCTTCTCCTCTGCTCTCTGCTTCCTCCATGTTGGTTTCAGCGTGGGGGGGGCGGGGGCGCGCACGCGCCGCCTTTTACAGCGTCAGCGTGCGTGGGGGGGGGGCGGGCCAGCAGCGTCAGGTCTCAAATAAAGCAAAAAAGCATTTCCTGGCTGGTCATTCCCTCCTGAGAGCAGTGGAGGCTGAGGACATAGAGCGCGCAGCTGAGCCAGTTCTGGCTAACAGTGACACCCAGTGGTGGTTTGTGGATCTTCAGGTCTGGACTTAGTCCACACTGACCAGAAAAAAAAAAGTTTTTTTCTTAAAGGGACTCAGCCTTAGATCTGGCAGTATCTGAGTCGGTGCAACCTTGGGCTCCAGCTAACGGGCATTGGTGTGGCAATACTCACAGGACTTTCCTCGGTATTGCCGCTTTCTCAGGCGTATGAAAATTTTGATTTTTTTTTACCATAGCCTGTCCTTATTAATGGTTCACTTCTAGCTACAACAGTTGGGTGTTGGCTGTAGGGGTGTCTCAAGGTTGTGCAATGGCTCCCAAGGGATCAGGACCAGCTAAGGCTGCAAAAGGTACCAAAAAAGTAAAGGGGTCTCCATCGGGGTCAGAGGATTTGGGCCAGGCTCCAGTGGTCCCACCCTCACCAGATAGACCACCGAACAGCATGTTGCAGGAGCCATTGAGGGTGCTAGGGGCAGAGGCGGCCCCCAATCAACCCATTCCCGTTTATGTTACGGAAGAAATGCTAGAATCCACCCTGGGTGGGCTAGAGAATAGGTTAACTGCTTTAATTGCCCGCTCTTTGCCGGGTGGCAAACGGGCTAGATCCCCATCACCTAGAGCGGTGTGTTCAGATGCAGAGGTCCTCTCTTCGGAGGAATTGGACCCACAGGGGGATCAAGCGGACCTGAGTCCCGATGGGTCAGACATTGAAGATTCCACTATAGATGAAATTTTTTCGGCTTCTCAAGCAGAGAGTCTGTGGATCCAGTCTCTGACGGATATGGTTCGCACTGCTTTTAAACTTCCAGTGTCAGAACAATTAGCCCCCGCGGTATCCTCTTTAGGTTCCTTGAAGGCACCGTTGAGTGGTGCTTCTTTCCCGGTTCACCCCCTTCTGGAGAGCGTGATTTTTCAGGATTGGGCTCGACCTGATAGAATTTTTATCCCTCCTAAAAGGTTCACCATTCTCTATCCTATGGAAGAAGAATTTGCAAAGAAATGGGCACTCCCTACCGTGGACGCAGCCATTTCCTGCGTAAATAAATCCCTGACCTGTCTGGTGGAAAATGTCCAGATGTTTAAAGATCCAGTCGACAAAAAATTGGAGACCCTACTGAAGGTTTCTTTTACCACAGTAGGTGCCGTGGTTCAGCCAGCGGTGGCAGCCATTGGCGTTTGTCAGGCTTTAAAGGATCAGACTAAACAGATATTAAGGGACATACCGGCTCAGCAAGCTCGTGAATTGGCTGACCTCCCAAGAGCTCTCTGCTTTGCAGTAGATGCTATTAAGGACTCCGTTCAACAGGCGTCCCGTTTATCTCTGCTGTTGGTTCATATGCGTCGCCTTTTGTGGCTGAAAAACTGGTCAGCACAGGCACCCTGCAAAAGGCTTTTAGCAGGATTTCCCTTTCATGGTGGGAGACTATTCGGTGAAGACCTAGATAAATATATCCAGACCATATCAAGTGGTAAAAGTTCTTTCTTGCCTGTCAAGAAAAGATCGCGTGGGCCCGCGTTTAAGCGACAGGCCTTCGCAGGCTCGGCCCCTTCAACTTCCCGTCAGTATCGACGGCCTCCCGGGCGTTCAGCATTTAATAGCCGCCCACAAGGACAAGCCACGGCAGGCAAGAGGCCATGGTCTCGCAAGCCGGTTAAACCAGTCCTCAAGTCAGATTCATGAAGGGGCGCCCCCACTCTCTTGGGTGGGGGGAAGGCTTCGGTTTTTCTCCGAAGTGTGGAAGGCCAGAATTCCCGACTCTTGGGTAATGTCCGTGGTAGCCACGGGCTACAAACTAGAGTTTCGGGAAGTCCCCCCTCCTCATTTTCAGGGGTCAAGTCTTCCAAGCGACCCATTAAAGAGGGCCTCTCTTGTAAAAGCATTGGATCGTCTCTTGCTCCAAGGAGTAATTGTAGAAGTACCAACCCAGGAATGGGGTCTGGGATTCTACTCCAACCTTTTCATAATACCAAAGCCCAATGGCGACGTCAGGCCTATCTTAGACCTCAAACGCCTAAATCGCTTTCTAAAGATTCAGACCTTTCGTATGGAGTCCATACGTTCGGTGGCAGCCAGCCTACATCAAGACGACTTTCTAGCATCTATAGACATAAAAGATGCGTATCTGCACGTGCCGATCTAACCGGCACATCACAGGTTTCTTCGTTTTATGATAGATCACCGCCATTACCAGTTCGTAGCCCTCCCTTTCGGGTTGGCAACAGCTCCGCGGGTATTCACAAAGGTGTTAGCCCCGGTGCTAGCCGTCCTAAGGACAGAAGGCATTTTGGTCTTGGCATACTTGGACGATCTTCTGGTTATCGACAGCTCAGCTTCCAGCCTCAATCAGGCAGTAGGTCGCACAGTTCAGCATCTAGAGGAATTCGGGTGGATTGTAAACCTAGAAAAATCGATATTGAAACCCACAAAGCAGTTGGAATATCTAGGCCTTCGGCTAGATACAGACTGCCAGAGGATAATTTTACCTCAAGCAAAGATCAGATCAATAGCTCAAGCAGTTCAAGTGATCTTAGGCAAGAAGAGGCCGACTATTCGCCTATGTATGCGACTGCTGGGGAAGATGGTGGCCGCCTTCGAGGCAGTACCCTACGCCCAGATCCATACCAGATATCTTCAGGCAGCCATTCTCTCTGCTTGGAACAAATCCATTCAGGCGTTAGATCGTCCGTTAGTGCTGTCCCCGGAGGTCCGGCGCAGCCTGTTTTGGTGGCTGGTCCCTCAAAATTTGTCAAAAGGGAAATCCTTTTGCCCCATCACGTGGAAGATAGTATCCACGGATGCCAGCCTGTCAGGTTGGGGGGCAGTTCTAGAAGGACAGACCCAGCAAGGGCAGTGGTCGGAGGCAGAAAAACTGCTTCCCATCAATATCCTGGAGATCAGAGCTGCTCGGCTGGCCCTGATCGCCTGGACTCTCCCCCTTCAGGGTCTGCCAGTAAGGATACAGTCCGACAACGCCACGGCCCATGTACCCTGCATCTCGGCGGTGTTCATCCCAGGGATAGACAATTCTCAAGCAGATTTTTTGAGTCGTCAACAGTTGCTCCCGGGGGAGTGGTCTCTTCACCCCCAGGTATTCCAAGAGATTTGCCAAAGATTCGGAGTCCCAGATGTGGACATTATGGCAACGAGATCCAACAAAAAGTTGGACAAATTCATATCCCGAGCCAGGGATCCCTCGGCCTACGGGACCGATGCGTTGGTTTGCCCTTGGCACCAGTTTTCTCTTCTGTATGCGTTCCCTCCACTGCAGATGATTCCCCGCCTTCTACGGAGGATCCGGGTGGAGCGCAGGCATGTGATCCTGGTGGCCCCAGCCTGGCCCAGGAGGGCTTGGTACACACTCATCGTGAGGATGTCAGTCGGGGCGCCGTGGCCGCTCCCCCTGCGCCCAGATCTGCTGTCTCAGGGCCCAATCTGCCACCCTGCTTCACAGCAGCTAAATTTGACGGCTTGGCGGCTGAATCCCTAATTCTTAAGGGCAGAGGCCTCTCAGATCAGGTCATATCTACGTTGATTCAGGCTAGGAAACCGGTCTCCTGAAATATTTATTACAGAGTCTGGAGAATCTATGTGGAGTGGTGCGAGTCTCAAAAATGGCATCCTCGAAAGTTTTTTATTGACAGGATCTTGCGATTCCTTCAGGTTGGTGTTGACAAAGGGTTGGCTCTTAGTACTCTAAAGGGGCAGGTGTCGGCTTTATCAATATGGTTTCAAAGACCCTTGGCCACCCATTCGCTTATGAAAACCTTCTTGCAGGGGGTCTTGCATGTGAATCCCCCTATTAGAGCTCCCCTCTGCCCCTGGAATTTAAATCTGGTCTTGTCAGCTTTACAAAGGCAGCCGTTTGAACCTCTTGACAGAAATCCCTCTTGTGCTACTAACCCGAAAGTTGGTTTTCTTGGTGGCTATGGCTTCGGCCAGAAGGGTTTCCGAGCTGGCAGCCTTGTCATGCAGGGAGCCATACCTTATTCTGCATAAGGACAGAGTGGTTCTGCGGCCTCAACCTTCTTTCCTTCCTAAGGTCATATCCAGTTTTCACTTGAATCAGGATCTAGTCCTACCATCCTTCTTTCCTACTCCCCAGTCCAGAGAGGAAAGACTGCTTCATACTTTGGACGTGGTTCGAGCCATGAGGGTCTATCTCAAGGCTACAGAGAAGATTCGGAAAACAGATGTGCTTTTTGTTCTTCCGGATGGCCCCAAGAAGGGTCAGCCGGCTGCCAAGTCTTCCTTGGCTAGGTGGATTAAGCAGCTGATTTTTCAGGCCTAGGGTCTGAAGCGCGTTCCACCTCCCTTATCAGTTAAAGCCCATTCTACGAGGGCCATGAGTGCCTCCTGGGCGGCACACCATCAGATCTCTATGGCACAGGTTTGCAGGGCGGCAACCTGGTCTTCCGTACATACGTTTACTAAATTTTATAAGTTGGACGTTGCAAAGGGTACGGACGCAGCTTTTGGGCAGGCGGTCCTACGGGCAGCAGTATAGAATCCTCTGGTCCGGGTCACTCCCCTTTTTTTCTGTTGGTGGAGTTACTTTACTCCCTGATAATTTTTTATTTGGCTATTCTTGGCCTTACGGTCTCCCTCCCTTCATGGAGCATTGCTTTAGGACATCCCAAGTGTAATGGCTATGCGCTCTGTGTCCCGTGATGTACGATAAAGAAAAAAGGATTTTTAATAAACAGCTTACCTGTAAAATCCTTTTCTTGAAGTACATCACGGGACACAGAGCTCCCACCCCTCTTTTGGGGAACATTGTGTAACCTCGGAGAAATTGCTTGCTACAAAACTGAAGCACTCCCAGTGGGAGGGGGTTATATAGGGAGGAAACTTCCTGTGAAATTGATTACACCAGTGTCCACACCTGAAGGTACCCATATAACCCAAGTGTAATGGCTATGCGCTCTGTGTCCTGTGATGTACTTCAAGAAAAGGATTTTACAGGTAAGCTGTTTATTAAAAATCCTTTTTTTATATTTATCCTAGAGGTGAGTATGCTTTGGGGGGGAAAAACAATATTACAAACATTCGTAGTAATGTGATTAGCAATGCTGGGGGCCTAAGATCAAAAATCGAGCGGAAGTCCGCTTTAAAAAATTTTTTTTAGCAGAAATATGCAGATTTTTACATATATGACAGAATTATCATGCTGCGTACACACAATCGTTTTCCAGCATGTAGAAAAAACAAGTTTTTTCAACTTCATCATTAAAAACGATGTTGCCCACACACTTTTAAATAATGATGATTTTAAAAAATGATGAGCAAAGCGCGGTGACGTACAACACGTACGGCGGCACTCTAAAGGCAAAGTTCCATTCAAGCTCCTGTCTCATAACTTGCTTCTGAGCATGCGCAGGTTTAAAACGTAGTTTTCAACGTCGTTTTAGCCCACACACGATTTATTTTTTACAACCCAAAAAACAACATTTTTGAAAATGACGTTAAAAAAATGCAGCATGCTCGAATTTTTTTTTTGGGTGTTTTTCAGAAGATGAAAATTGATGTGAAGCCCACACACGATCATTTTAAATGACGTTTTTAAAAACTTTTTTTTTTCATGCTGAAAAATGATCGTGTGTACGCGGCATTAGAATTGGCTTGGGAAGCTTAGTAGTTAAAGGGTCACTAAAGGAAAAAGTTTTTTTTGCTAAAATAACTGTTTACAGGGTATATAATTTAAAGTGGAGGTTCACCCTAAATATACTCTTTCCCATGTGTTTTTTTTTTAAATGCTTCACTTACTGTGTAATCCTTAATTTTGATTTATTTCCCCCGCAGTGGATGGCACCCGCATAGCGCCAGAAATACCCGAGTCCTAAATCAGGTATTTTCGGAAGCCGTGACGGGCTATACAGGCGCCATCCACCGCAGGGGAAAAAAATCGAAATTAAGGATTACACAGTAAGTGGAGCATTTAAAAAAAAAAAAAACAGCATACTGACGCCAGTATACTGGATCACATGGGAAAGACTATATTTAGGGTGAACCACGTCTTTAACTGATTCCTTTTAAAAATGATTAAAACTAGATAAAAATCAATCATCATATAATGTGCCTCTAGTTTCAGTTTTGTTTTTAAACTGGTTTCATGTTTCTGTGAAGTACAGAAGACACACAGAACAAAAATAAACAAATCAAAGGTAGTGTTTTGTTTTTAAAATGAATCTGATTGGTTCTGAGGAGTTTTAGACACACAGTTTAGACCACAGTGAAAATCTGCCATGAGTTTTTTCATAAGGAGCCAGACAACCAGGAAGTGTGGAGATCAGAGAAGTATTACAGCTACTTCAAAGCAAAAATGAACAATGAGAACATGAAAACAGCACTGCATTAAGGTAAAGGAAGCTATTTAGCAAAAAAAAAAAAAATCCTTTAGTGATCCTTTAAATTCAAGTGCGTTCCGGTGTATTTGAAATTAAATAAAACAGAGCAGTGAGACCAGGTCTTTGGTAATGATTCAGAAAACATTAGGTAAAAAATAAATAAAGGAAATGGAAGGAAAAGAGGAAGGAGAGAAAGTGTAAGGTCTCTCTACAACACTGTACTTGCACAACATCTAAGTTCAGTGACCTTAAAGAAGAACTATAAGCAAATATTTTTTCATTTTGGATAGAATAAGGGAGGGTTATAATCCCTGTGGTTTTTTTTTTCATTTGGACCAAATTGGCACCATTACCTTTTTACTTCCTGTCCCAAAACGGGAAGTGAGAGGAAATCCCTGCTAATTAGGAGAATCACTTGGGGACCCCCAGGCCTCCAGAACTATAGTGTCCCCATTTGAAAATTTCCCTTCTATTTTTCTGGGGACAGCCCAAGATGTGAGATTTTCTTTTACTTTCAGTAAATGGGCACAGACCGCAATAAAAACTGATAGGGGTTCTAATCCCTCTCCACTCTATCCAAAACCAAAGAAAAGGTTTTGGTTTTAGTTCTACTTTACCATAGAGAAGTTACCTTTACAAATGGTTGTAAATGTACCTTAAATACATTGCTTTTGACTGCCAGAACCTCTGCCATGAGGTTGTCTCTGCCATCCGGCTGGTACCTGGCTCTGATGGCCATTTTGGGCCTAAGACATGTGGCCTAGGCCTATGTTCTCTTCTACATCTGAGCACAGCCAGTGAGGGTTACAGAGAGGAGTGTTAAGTATCTTTCCTTATTATTTATGTTGATATTGACTGTATCTGATATCTATTGTTAGGACATGTTTGCTATCTTTAAAGGCATAAATGTAATTTCTTGTGCTAAGCAACTGTGTCGGTCTTTATAACTACCATTATAGCATTAGGCCTAGCATATTCTCTGATAGGTTAGATTAGCAAACAAGGGACCATACATTTATGCAATAGCTATATATATTATAGGTTACAATAGAGTATATATATAATTATTGCATATGATACTTCAATTGGTTTAAAGGGGTTGTAAAGGAAAACTTTTTTTTTTCATAGTAAACTTCCTTTACCTGCAGACATTTATTTTTTCACTTCCTCATTGTTCGTTTTTGCTCAGAAGTTGCTCTATTTCTTCTCTGTTCTGTTTACTTCCTGCTTGTCTGATTGTTACTCACCACCGTGAAGGGAGGCTTTACTGCGGTGGTCAGTAACGTGCTCGCCCCCTTCTGGGAACTACATCTGTGCGGCAGGACGCTCTATACATGTTGGAGACTTCAAGGAGGTGTGAATTACTGGGCCTGCCGCAATACATACTGGGAAATGTAGTTCTTGCACCAGGAAGTGAATGAGAGAGCAGAAACTAGAACGCCAGAGGTGATATAGATGAAGGAATTTTAATAGATATTTACACATTTTTTAACAGAATCATTACACTATTCTGTCTACCTTGCAGACATTAATTTTAGGCATCTATATTAAGACTTTATATGTTCTGCTGGTTCAAAAAAATCCTGGAATTGTTGGGAGTAATAGTTTATGTAATATCCAACCCAACCAAACCTTACAAAACTTTTCAGTGGTGTTGCTGTCTTCAGCCACCAATCTCTCCATATACTTCATAGAAGTCTCCAGCTATTCCGGCAGGGAAAGGGGGTCTTACTAGACTTCCAATATCAGTTGGCGAGCAGCAAAAGTGCTGAACAATTTTACAGTCATAAACATTTTAATTGCGTATTTAGAATTTTCCTATTGTCTTCCAATGTATTACTTATTTGAATTTTTATTTTTCAGACCAGATCCTTCATACGGATGTTGTATATTTGCACACGGGACGTGGCGCCTCGATGCACGATGCTGAGAAAATAAAAAGACTTCTGCTGAATTTCAAGTAATTTGGTTTTATACAATTGCCAGACAGTGCAGTGCTTGTAATAGTTATGAACTAAACATGCCAAAAACACATATATATATATATATATATATATATATATATATATATATGACCCTTTCACAAAGCTGTCAGTTTTTCATCCATCTGTTCACAGATGAAAAAACTGACATCAATGTATCTCTATGGAAAAACGGATGTAAAAAGTATTCATACCCCTTGACTTTTGCAGTCTCTAATAGGTTTTCTTCTAAGACTGCCCTGTATTTGGCTCCATCAATCTTCCCATCAACTCTGACCAGCTTCTCTGTCCAGCTTCTCCATCCCTGCTGTAGAAAATAACCCCCACAACATGATGCTGCCACCACCATGTTTCACAGTGGGGATGGTGTGTTCAGGGTGATGTGCAGTGTTTGTTTTCCACCACAAATGGCATTTTGCTTTTAGGCCAAAAAGTTACATTTTGGTCTCATCTGACCAGAGCACCTTCTGCCTTATGTTTGCTGTGTCCCCCACATGGCTTCTCACAAACTGCAACTGGGACTTCTTATGGCTTTTTTCCAACAATGTCTTTCTATTTGCCACTCTTCCATAAAGGGCAGATTTGTGGAGTGCACGACTAATAGTTGTCCTGTGGACAGATTCTTCCACCTGAGCTGTGGATCTCTGCAGCTCCTCCAGAGTTACCTCTTTGCTGCTTCTCTGATTAATGCTTTGCTTGCCTGGCCTGTCCGTTTAGGTGGACAGCCACATTGTCTTGTTAGGTTTGCAGTTGTGCCATACTCTTTCCATTTTCAGGAGGTGATAGATTGAACAGAGCTCCATGAGATGTTCAAAGTTTGTGATATTTTTTTTTAGAACCTGACAACTTTATCCCTGACCTGCCTGGTGTTACTTGGCCTCCATGATGCTGTTTGTTCACCAATGTTCTCTAACAAACCTCTGAGGGCTTCATAGAACAGCTGTATGTATACTGATTATACATTACACCCAGACGCTATTTACTAATTAGATGACTTCTGAAGGCAATTGGTTCCACTAGATTTTAGTTAGGGGTATCAAAGAGAAGGGGGCTGAATATAAATGCATGCCACGCTTTTCAGATATTGATTTGTAAAAAAAAAAAACAAATTGAACACCATTTATCATTTTCCTTCCACTTCACAATTATGTGCCACTTTGTTTTGGTCTATCACATAAAATACATTTCCGTTTTTGATTGTAACATGACAAAATGTGGAAAATTCCAAGGGGTATGAATACTTTTTCAAGCCACTATAAATGGATGATCATCCATTTACATCAGTTTACATCTCCATCCATCAGCATTTTTTTTAACAATGCATGAATCAATAAACAGACAATTGAACACGTTTAACCACTTGTTTACTGGGCACATATACCCCCCTCCTCGCTTTAACTGATAATTGCGCGGTCGTGCCACATGGCTCCCAAACAAAATTGACGTCCTTTTTTCCCCACAAGTAGAGCTTTCTTTTGGTGGTATTTGATCGCCTGTGCGGTTTTTATTTTTTGCGCTTTAAACAAAAAAGAGCGACAATTTTGAAAAAAACTACAATATTTTTTACTTCTTGCTATAATAAATTACCCAATTTAAAAAAAAAAAAAAAAATGTTCTCAGTTTAGGGCGATACGTATTCTTCTACATATTTTTGGTAAAAAAAAAAAAAATCGCAATAAGCGACTGGTTTGTGCAAAAGTTATAGTGCCTACAAAATAGGGGACAGAATTTTTTTTTATTTTTTTTACTAGAAATGGCAGCGATCTGCGATTTTTATTGGGACTGCAACGTTATGGCGGACACTTTTGACACATTTTTGGCCCCCTTTACATTTATAATGCGATCAGTGCTATAAATATGCACTAATTACTGTATAAATGTGACTGGCATTGAAGGGGTTAACACTAGGGGGTGAGGAAGGGGTTAAATGTATTCTCTGCATAGTGTTCCAACTGTAGGTGGAGGGGGGGGGGGGTGACTGGGGGAGGTGATCGATCTGTGTCCCTATGTACAAGGGATACAGATCAGTCTCCTCTCCAGAGACAGGACGCTGTCTCTGTGTAAAACGGCAATGAGAGATGATCTCATATGTTTACATATGAGATCATCTCTCATTGGCCGCACAGATCGGATCGCAAACGGCCACTCTGATTGGCCTTTCGAGGGACACGGCCAACACAGAGTTTCCCCGCTACGCGCTCTGGAGCGCGCGGGGAACGCCGAAAAGGGAGGCCGTCAATTGACGGCCTGTTGGATATTCAGATCCGCTCTGAAGCCGTCATTCGGCTATAGCGCGGATCTCAAGAGGTTAAAAGTGCTGTGCTAGATGATGTAAGCTCTTATCCCTATGGTAGCAATTAACTGAACCGCAGTGACACTAAACCAAATTATAACTGGTGTAAACAGGGTTAAGTGTATTGGCATCAACTAACCCAAAAATAAAGCCCCTGCGTGCATATAGCACCAAAAGTGGGTAGGTACACATGTTCCTGACAGAGGGGTGCTTCTGGAGGTGGCTACTAGTACCTGACGCCTAATTGTCAGTGTAAAGCCTAGTACACCTTGGCCAAATGTTGGACGGCATCGTCCAAGTCAATAGAAACTGTCCAACACTTGGCTCATTTGTACTGCAGTTGGTCCAACTAAAACAAGCCAATCGGCTGGCTTCTGTCGAAAGGGCATGACCGAAAAAGGTCTGCCAAACAGTTCCTATCGGCTGACAGCGCTGACCAGAGTGTTCTGGCGGGGCCCCCCTTTGTCAGATAACAATAGACCAGCAGGGGAGATTGCTGTACCAACATCGTATAGTTATTATGGTGAGTCCTCCTGAGCTGCTTTTTTTTTTTTTTTTTCGACCCTGCTGTGTTGAACAAAAAAAAACTTTAGCCAGCTTTCATTGGGGCCCTTCTGTAAGGTGGTGCATGTGTAGCTGTTTCTTTTTTAAAAGTATGTAATGTATGGCTGATGGGCTGCTAATCTAGGAGGCATAGGTGGTTCAGCTCACCCCTCTTAGTAGACAGGAATCTGGTCCAGATCACTTGGTGGTTTGCTGTCCTCGGCTACACTAGATCCAGTGAATACTACTGCTTTGGAGATGCCCCTGGTTCTGGAAAGCCAATTTAGTTCATGGCATTTCCCCATCCGTCCCCCAAAGCATTTCCATAATTCCCACAGCATCTGTTGTATTTGCATTCTCATGCGAGTTGTTATTAAAGCGGATGTCCGCTCAAAAAAAAAAATTAAAAGCCAGCAGCTACAAATACTGCAGCTGCTGACTTTTAATATTAGGACACTTGCCTGTCCTGGATTCCAGCGCCGTCCACGGCAGAGGATGAGCGATCGCTTGTCACTCTGCTGCTCCCCCCTCCATCCACGATGAGGGAACCAGGAAGTGAAGCGCTCTGGCTTCACTGCCTGGTTCCCTACGACGCATGCGCGAGTCGTGCTGTGGCCGCCGATTAGCTCCCGCTATGTGCTGGGAGCCGAGTGTTCCCAGCACACAACGGGGGGGGGGGGGGGGGCGACGGGAGGGGACGACATGCCCGCATTCTGCCTGAGAATGCTTGGCCGGAAGTGGGTGCAAATACCTGTCTTTAGGGTTCCAAACAGCGTGAGTTCCACTTTAGGGTGGAGCTCCGCTTTAACAGCAAGTGGGGGGGGGGGGAGTGGCTCTCACCAACCTCCAAAATCTAAAGGGATTCCAGTAAAGAACATGATGTTTTCTTAAAGACAGGTTCACTTTATTATTAACCACTTAAGACCCGGACCAAAATGCTGCTAAAGGACCTTGCCCCTTTTTGCGATTCGCACTGCGTCGTTTTAACTGACAATTGCGCGGTCGTGCGACGTGGCTCCCAAACAAAATTGACGTCCTTTTTTCCCCACAAATAGAGCTTTATTTTGGTGGTATTCGATCACCTCTGCGGTTTTTATTTTTTGCGCTATGAACAAAAATAGAGCCTCAATTTTGAAAAAAATACAATATTTTTTACTTTTTGCTATAATAAATATCCCCAAAAATATATATAATTTTTTTCCCCCTAAATTTAGGCCGATAGGTAGAAGAATACATATTTTTGGTAAAAAAATATCGCAATAAGCGTTTATCGGTTGGTTTTCGCAAAATTTATAGCGTTTACAAAATAAGGGATAGTTTTATTCCATTTTTATTATAATTTTTTTTTTTTTTTACTACTAATGGCGGCGATCAGCGATTTTTTTTTTTTTTCATGACTGCGACATTATGGCGGACACTTTGGACAATTTTGACACATTTTTGGGACAATTGTCATTTTCACAGCAACAAATGCATTTAAATTGCATTGTTTACTGTAAAAATGACAATTGCAGTTTGGGAGTTAACCACAAGGGGGCGCTGTAGGAATTGAGTGTTCCCTGTGTGTGTTTACAACTGTAGGGGGGTGTGGCTGTAGGTGTGACGTCATCGATCACGTCCCCCTATAACAGGAATGACGTGATCGATGCTGCGGCCACAGTGAAGGCTCTCCCCGTTCTTCAGCTCTGGGGACCGATCGCCGCACTCCAGCTCCAGCTTCGGACCGGGCCACGAGAGCGCGCCGCGGGCGCGCGCCTGTGACCCACGGCTGGGTACTAGAATCAACGTGTATATATACGTTGATGTGCCCAGCCGTGCCATTCTGCCGATGTAAATGTGCAGTAGGCAGTCCTTAAGTGGTTAATAAAGAAATTATTAATAAAAATATATATTAATAAAACAAGTTTTATTAATAAAAAATGTATTAATAAAAAAATTTTGATAAAGAAAATGCCTGAATATCTGCACTAGATATTTACCACCTAGATATTTCCTTCTTTTAGAGTAGAATTCACAGGCACAGCCACTATTCAGCCAGTATAGTACATTTAAAACGCTGACAAATAGAAGAAGCAGTAAAATGTCTGGCTGATAATTAGAAATAGGTTAATTTGCAGGGCTATACATAAAAGTGCGGTAATAATTACATCTCAGGTAATTACCGTTTTTCAGGGCAATACCTATGAAAGTGCGTCGCTGGAGGTATAATTGGAGAGAGGTTAATTGATCAATTATATGTTAATTGTATTGACATGTAGCTTTCTTGGATGAATCCCCGGTAATTGTGTTTGCCTAGCAAGGTCGTTAAAAACTAGGTCGTTTTCACAATTTTACTTTTTGTTGTTTAAAATGGTGTGGGGGTAATTATTTCTGTTGCTACTTGTTTGGGAAAATGTCTATATACTTTAACAAAGCACAGGGGGATGCGCTTAGACCGGAGGTCTCCAAACATTCTGATCAAAGGGCCGGTTTATTGTTCTTCAGACTCTAGGAGGGCCGGACTGTGGTCAGCGGGAGTGGAATTTTTCCTGGCATCAGTGTTAGTGTAATATTAGGGGGAGGAATAGTGCCTCATCGTTGGTATCATAGGGAGACATGGTGCCCCATTAATGGTGTCAGTGGGATAAATGGTGCTTCATTGTCGGTGTCAGATGGCAGAATAGTGTCTCGTATTTGTGGAAAGAATAGTGCCCCAAGAGCCGGCTAAAGGCAAGCAAAGGGCCGCAGTTTGGAGACCACTGCCTTAGACATTTGAATTGGTTGGATGTGTAGGCTCAGTCTGACCATGCATGTTTTCCCACCAGAGAACCCTAAACTAGAGGTGTCTGAGGGTGCCCCATAGACATTATGGCCCGGATTCACATACATGGCACATATATATTCCGCCATAGTGTATGTCTTTTACGCTACGCCGGCAGGGAAGCATGGAATTCACAAAGCAAATGCTCCCAACATTGCGCCGGTGTAACGTAAATTAGTCGGCGTAAGCCGGCCTAAGTCAAAGTAGGTGGAAGTGGGCGTGATACATGTAAATGAAGCGTGACTCTATGCAAATGATGGACCGAGCTTCAGACAAGTACTTAAAACGAACTGCGCATCCATCGTAACGTGGACACATCCCAGTGCGCATGCTTGCAATCACGTCGAAACAACTACCTAAGATACGTTGAATCACTGCCTACAGTGTTAAAGGAGTTGTAAAGGAAATTATTTATTTTTTGCCTAAAATTAATGTCTGCAAGGTAGACAGACAGAATAGTGTAATGATTCTGTTAAAAAACGAGTAAATACCTATTAAATTCATTCATCTATATCACCTACGGTGTTCTAGTTTCTGTTCTCTCATTCACTTCCTGGTTTGCGGTGCTCGTTCATGTAAGAACTACATTTCCCAGTATGCATTGTCAGACAAGCAGGAAGTGAACAGAACAGAGAAGAAATAGAGCAACTTCTGAGCAAAAACAAACAATGAGGAAGTAAAAAGAGGAATGTCTGCAGGTAAAGGATGCTTATTGAAAACATTTTTTTGTTTACAACCCCTTTAATGCCCAACCCTATTTACGTACTACGTAAACGACGTAAAATACGAGGGCTGTGTTCCCTGGTCCATACCTTTGCATGAGTTGCGCCTCCAATATGGGGAATAACTTTACGCCGAATGTAAACCTTACGCAAATCACTTAAATCATGCGCCAGGATGTTCGTGAATCGGCGTATCCCCCTCATTTGCATATTTGAATTGGAAATCAATGGTAACGCTAGATGCGTCCAGCGTAACTATGCGCCCACGATACGCCGGCGTAGGCAAGTTACCTTAGTGGACTGAAGCCTATTTTTAGGCGTATCTTGGTTCTGTGGGCACGGCACACAGATACGACGGCGCATATTTATACTTACGCTGTGTATCTCGAGATACGTCGGCGTTTGTGCTTTGTGAATCCGGGCCTATATTTTTACCGGACCCGGTTGTTTTTTGGGCAAGATTGAAAACCTTCTCATATTTGTCATTTAATATCTATGGGCATCCGAAAGCGGTATTAAACCCAAAAAGAAAAAAAGGAATCTAGTGCAGCTCTTCAAATGTGTTGACTGCTTGGCTGTTCATCACCAGTACCATTCCAAGTACCATCACCAGTACCATCACATGAGGCAAGGAGAGAAACTTAGGTCCTGTATAAGGCTGGCCATACACGTGCACATTTCTTTCCTGCAACCACAGGTTTCCCCCATTAACACAGACAGTGCTAAAAGGCACTATAGTAGCCGCTAGTGATAATCACAAGAGAATTTGGCAGGCTGGTTGCACCCAAGTTAATCGATTGATCAACTTGGTACATTCAGCCTGCTCCATTAATGGTTCGAATCTCAGCCAGTTTCTGCTGAGCCGGCCGAGATTTGAACCGTATGGACAGCCTGAATGAAAAGTCAGACTTCTGGTCTTTGCTCCCTGTGGCCAAACTCAGAGCACCGAGGGGGAAAACGATCGTTGGCTTCTGGAGGGGCAATCATTAAAGTGAACCTGTTGCTTTATCCTACATGGTTGTGTTCTTTCAAATGAGTCTAAGTGAAAGAAAAGCCTAACGTCTAAAACAGGGGTCTCAAACTGGCGGCCCTCCAGCTGTTGTGAAACTACAAGTCCCATCATGCCTCTGCCTGTGGGAGTCATGCTTGCAACTATCAGCCCTGCAATGCCTCATGGGACTTGTAGTTTCACAACAGCTGGAGGGCCGCCAGTTTGAGACCCCTGGTCTAAAACATTCTTAACCACTTGCTGCTCGCCCACCATCAAATAATGGCAGGGTGGTGTGGCTCTCGTTCTAGGTGGACCTCATATGATGGCTTCCCAGAACGACCAGGTCTGCGGTAGCGCATATCGATCGCAGGCGCACCCTGTTAATGAACTCGGTGTGACCCCCAATCTCTGTAAACAGCCATGGCTTTTTTACCATGTGATCGGCTGTGTCCTATCACAGCGGTCACATGTATACACGGAAATGCTGGTAATCGCCACCTGTCGTCTCACACTGACAGAGCGTGGGGAGAGGAGAGCCGATCAGCAGCATCCCTTCACAGAGGACGTCTAGGGATGTAATCGGGGCACTAATCATTAGTGCCCTGATTACAATTAAGTGCCCACCAGTGCCAGCAATGTGTGCCCACCAGTGCCAGCAATGTGTGCCCACCTTGGCCCACAAGTGCCTGAAATCAGTGCCCACAAGTGCCTGAAATCAGTGCCCACAAGTGCCTGAAATCAGTGCCCACAAGTGCCTGAAATCAGTGCCCACAAGTGCCTGAAATCAGTGGCCATTAGTGCCAGCAATCAGTGGCCATTAGAGAAGCCAGTAGTGCTGGCTAACAGTGCTGCCCATCAATGCCACCAACCAGTGCCGCCTATCTGTGCCACCAGTGCCCAAAAGTGCGGCCTATCAGTGCCCATCAATGCCGCCTCATCAGCGCCCATCCGTAAAGGGAAATAATTATTTACAAAATTTACTGACAGAAACTAAGAAAAAATCTAAAATCCAGAAGTTATAAAATACCACCAAAAGAAAGCTCTATTTGTGTGAAGAAAATGTATAACAATTTCACATGGTAACAGTGTAGCATGACCACGCAATTGCCATTTTAAGTGTGACAGCGCTGAAAGCTAAAAAATTGCCTGAGCAAGAAGGGGGGTGGGTGTAAGTGCCCTGGTATTGAGGTGGTTATAAATGTTCTCTCCCCTTCCTCCTACATATCCTGCATGCCCTGCATTATATATATTATTAGGGCTGTTGCTGATCAAAATTTTTGTGTTCGATTAGTCGTTTTTGTTTTTATCGATTAATCGCACATACAAATCCAACTACTTTTAGCTGATCTCCTTGCAGGCTGATTCCCAGTGCAGCTCCCAACAACTGGAAAAATGGATAGCAGGATACAAAAAACACACAAAGGCAGCACTGGATGGGAATAACATTACAACTTTTATAGTCTTCAAGTAGGTAACAAAATAAATATTGCACTGGAGATAAAATCGATGTAGCTACATAAACTGTAAAAATGGTGCGAGTAATACCAAACGGTACCAGAAGCAGTCATAAAAACATGTAGCCAAGTATGATACTGGTATAAGAATGTGCACAACGATGCCACTGCTGAATCCAGATGAGGAGGGGTTAACATCAGTCCGTCGGCATGTAGATGTCCCGTGAAGGGAACTATCACAGCTCCCAGTGGATGCCTGTAGAATCCCAGGTTGATAGAGGGAAGTGATAGGGGGAAGTGTAACAGCCCTTGCATGTGGCAGGTAGTAAGGTCCCGCCGGCATGCAGATATGAAGGCACAGCAAAGGAGCCCTTCAGATGGACATGGCAAGCCCCGCTGGAGTCTGTGACGTTACCGGATTTCCGACGGAACTCCCTGAAGGCCCATAAGCCGGCGGAGAGGCGAGTACCAATCAAAAGAATTTTAATCGATCAAAAAAAATTATCTCAGCTGGTTCAGCAGGAACCGGATGAGATTCGAACCGTCTATATGGGCTGGCTTTACACAGTGTAGCCAGAGCTGGAGGCTGATGTGTCTGCAACGGTTTAAAAATATAAACAACAAAAGAGGGACAATTAAAAAAAAAAAAACACAATATTTTCTTCTGCAATAAAACACATCCAATAAAAAAATCGATTTTTTTCATAAATTTAGGCCAATATTCTGCTTCATATTTTTGGTAAAAAAAAATCCTAATAAGCGTATATTGATTGGTTTACACAGAAGTTATAGTGTTTACAAACTATGGGACAAATTTATGGATTTTTGTCATTGTTTTTACTAGTAATCGCGGGGATAAGCGTTTAATTGGTTTGGGCAAAAGTTATAGCTTCTACAAAATAGGGGACTGTTTTATGGCATTTTTATTATACTTTTTTTTTTACTAGTTATATCGCCAATCAGCGATTTTTATTATCGTGACTGCGACATTATGGCGGCCACATCCGACACGTTTGACCATTGTAATATTTACAGCGATCAGTGCTATAAAAGTGCACGGACTACTGTAAAAATGACACTGGCAGTAAAGGGGTTAAGCACTGGGTGGCACTGCAGGGGTTAAGTGTTCCCTAGGGAGCGATTCTTACTGTTAGGGATCGTGGCTAAACGTGACACATCACTGATGACTGTTCCTAATCACGGGGAACGGTCATCAGTGACAGTGTCACTAGGCAGAATAGGGGAATGCCTCGTTTACAAAGGCTTTCCCCCATTCTGCCCTTGCCTACTGCAATCACAGGCCTCTCAAGAACATTGAGTTCCCACAGCCGCACTTGCGAAGGCACGTGGCGGGTGCGCGTGTGCCCACTGGACGGCAGATTTAAAGGGATGTACGTGTACGCCAATCTGCCTATCCATGCCATGTTGTCGACGTAAATAGTCGTGCAAGTGGTTAAAGGTCTTTTATACAGTCAACTGACGAAACGCATCAGTATGCACTGGGGGAGCGGCAGTGTCCTTGGCCAAGCACAGGACTGTACTGGGGATCTCCAGATTAGGAGGCTGATCTACCAAACTGTTTAGGCTCACAGAATTGTAGGCCTAAGTGCTCACTGTAAGTGCAGTGGATGATAAGCCAAGTGATTTTTTTTTTTTAAACAAATACAATAATTATGAAGCTAAATAACCGTGTTGGTACATAAAACTGTTATACTTATGTCTTTATATATAATCCCGTGCCCTATAACAATAACTTTTCTTCCCTTCTTCTCCTCTTAGTTGTTATACGATTGCCATTGGGAACGGAACAGCATGCCGAGAAACCGAGCGCTACTTTGCTGACCTGATTCAGAGGAGATTTTTTGCACCCCTCAATGTTGCCTACTGGTAAGCGTTTCCTAACTGTCCCCCATTTATTTGTTTTTGTTTCAGAGCATATGCCAAACCTGCATTTGATAAGTTCAAAAAAGATTTTCAAATCTGGTTATTTCTTAAAAAATGTTTTTCATCTTGTGGTGGAATGTGGTAAACAAGCTATCATTGTTTGTCTACATTTTTCCCAATTAACTGCTGAACATAGAGGGCCCTGGTTATATAGCAGCGGCATGGCCTTACCATGGCTATATGGCTACTTAACCACTTAAGCCCCGGACCATATTGCTGGTCAATGACTGGCCCACTTTTTGCGATTCGGCACTGCGTCGCTTTAACTGACAATTGCGCAACATGACTCCCAAACAAAATTGGTGTCCTTTTTTCCCCCCACAAATAGAGCTTTCTTTTGGTGGTATTATCACGACAATTTTGAAAAATGTATATATTTTTTTACTTTTTGCTATAATAAATATCCCCCAAAAATATATAAAAAAACGTTTCTTTTCCCCAGTTTAGGTCGATACGTATTCTTCTACATATTTTTCGTAAAAGAGAATCGCAATAAGCGTTTATTGATTGGTTTGTGCAAAAGTTATAGCGTTTCCAGATGGGGGATAGTTTTATGCCATTTTTATTAATATATATATTTTTTACTAGTAATGGCGGCGATCAGCGATTTTTATCGGTACTGCGATTCTTATCGGTACGCTCCGTTGATCCCCGCTGAGCCAGCGGATGACAGGGCGGTGTATTTAAAAAAAAAATTCATTTGAAAAACCATGTGCAAATACCATGTGACATAAAATATTGCAACAACCACCATTTTATTCTCTAGGGTCTCCACTAAAAAAATATATATATCATGTTTGGGTATTCCAAGTAATTTTCTAGCAGAAAATGAGTTCTTTCCTTTGATAAAAGAACGAAAAGATAAGTTGTTTCCACTTATTCAGGTGTTGTAATAAAATTTGGCAGCTGTGAGTACTCTCTGCACTTGTTAGAAGATTGTGACATGTTGTTTTTGAAGATCAGGAAAGGGAAAAAGGATTGACGTCCTTGGGCGGGAAGTGGTTAATGATGACTTGACTGATCAGTGTACCAGCCGCTGCCGGTGCCATGTGATCACTGTTGGCAATCCAGCAAATTTTCATTCATGCCATTAACTGTGTTGATCTTTGTGATTGATCATATGGTACAGACAGAGCCAATCACAGCCCATTTCTACCATGTGATTTAGTTGTGGCCAGTCACAGCTTACCACAATAGTAAATACTGAATTGATTGATTACCTTCAGTAAAACTGGTTGCTTATATCGGTGAAATTTTACATTTAGCAATCATAATGTGTAAAAAAAGAAAAAACCTGATAACTTCCCCGGAGTAGTAGAGCGCATTTATGGTAACACTGCATTGCTCTTGTCACAGTATGTATGTATGTATGTGTGTGTGTGTGTATGTATATATGTGTATATATATATATATATAATATATATATATATATATATATATATAAAATGTGTGTGTGTATGTATATATTTTAAAATATTGTGACGAGAGCAATACAGTGTTACTATAAAAGCACTGTACTACTCCGGGGAAGTGAGCAGGTTTTTTTTTCTCTTGTATCCTGTCCCCAGTCTCCAACCATCTCTTGTATCCTGTCCCCAGTCTCCAACCATCTCTTGTATCCTGTCCCCAGTCTCCAACCATCTCTTGTATCCTGTCCCCAGTCTCCAACCATCTCTTGTATCCTGTCCCCAGTCTCCAACCATCTCTTGTATCCTGTCCCCAGTCTCCAACCATCTCTTGTATCCTGTCCCCAGTCTCCAACCATCTCTTGTATCCTGTCCCCAGTCTCCAACCATCTCTTGTATCCTGTCCCCAGTCTCCAACCATCTCTTGTATCCTGTCCCCAGTCTCCAACCATCTCTTGTATCCTGTCCCCAGTCTCCAACCATCTCTTGTATCCTGTCCCCAGTCTCCATCCATCTCTTGTATCCTGTCCCCCGTCTCCATCCATCTCTTGTATCCTGTCCCCCGTCTCCATCCATCTCTTGTATCCTGTCCCCCGTCTCCATCCATCTCTTGTATCCTGTCCCCCGTCTCCATCCATCTCTTGTATCCTGTCCCCCGTCTCCATCCATCTCTTGTATCCTGTCCCCCGTCTCCATCCATCTCTTGTATCCTGTCCCCCGTCTCCATCCATCTCTTGTATCCTGTCCCCCGTCTCCATCCATCTCTTGTATCCTGTCCCCCGTCTCCAACCATCTCTTGTATCCTGTCCCCCGTCTCCAACCATCTCTTGTATCCTGTCCCCCGTCTCCAACCATCTCTTGTATCCTGTCCCCCGTCTCCAACCATCTCTTGTATCCTGTCCCCAGTCTCCAACCATCTCTTGTATCCTGTCCCCAGTCTCCAACCATCTCTTGTATCCTGTCCCCAGTCTCCAACCATCTCTTGTATCCTGTCCCCAGTCTCCAACCATCTCTTGTATCCTGTCCCCAGTCTCCAACCATCTCTTGTATCCTGTCCCCAGTCTCCAACCATCTCTTGTATCCTGTCCCCAGTCTCCAACCATCTCTTGTATCCTGTCCCCAGTCCTCCAACCATCTCTTGTATCCTGTCCCCAGTCTCCAACCATCTCTTGTATCCTGTCCCCAGTCTCCAACCATCTCTTGTATCCTGTCCCCAGTCTCCAACCATCTCTTGTATCCTGTCCCCAGTCTCCAACCATCTCTTGTATCCTGTCCCCAGTCTCCAACCATCTCTTGTATCCTGTCCCCTGTCTCCAACCATCTCTTGTATCCTGTCCCCAGTCTCCAACCATCTCTTGTATCCTGTCCCCAGTCTCCAACCATCTCTTGTATCCTGTCCCCAGTCTCCAACCATCTCTTGTATCCTGTCCCCAGTCTCCAACCATCTCTTGTATCCTGTCCCCCGTCTCCAACCATCTCTTGTATCCTGTCCCCCGTCTCCATCCATCTCTTGTATCCTGTCCCCCGTCTCCATCCATCTCTTGTATCCTGTCCCCCGTCTCCATCCATCTCTTGTATCCTGTCCCCCGTCTCCATCCATCTCTTGTATCCTGTCCCCCGTCTCCATCCATCTCTTGTATCCTGTCCCCCGTCTCCATCCATCTCTTGTATCCTGTCCCCCGTCTCCATCCATCTCTTGTATCCTGTCCCCCGTCTCCATCCATCTCTTGTATCCTGTCCCCCGTCTCCATCCATCTCTTGTATCCTGTCCCCCGTCTCCATCCATCTCTTGTATCCTGTCCCCCGTCTCCATCCATCTCTTGTATCCTGTCCCCCGTCTCCATCCATCTCTTGTATCCTGTCTTACTTAAACACACTTCTAATAGTATTCGCAAAATTGCCATTCGGTGCAGCTTCACTTGTGCCTGTCAGATGCAGCCTAAGAGTCAGGTACAGCAACCTGCCAGTGCCCAGCAGATACAGCCTCTCCAGTGCCTGGTTGCACGATCTCACCCTGTGTGTCAGATATATAAATCGCTGTGCAGCCAATGTAACGATGTCCCCGCCTCCTATGACACAAGGCACAATGTTTTCCAGCATTGGATCAGTGTGCTGTCTATCACAAAAAGCGGTCTAGGAGGCGGGGACATTGTTACGTCGGCTGCGCGGCCATTCAGATCTCTGAGACACAGCGTGAGATCATGCTGCCAGGCACTGGGGAGGCTGTGTGTATCATGGCACTAATCTATCTACATCGATATCTAGATATCGATATAGATAGATATCTATATCTCTATAGATAGATCCATTTATGACCATGGTATCACAGTGCTTAACTGTCCAGCAAACTCACCTCGCCTAAACCCCATGAAGAATCTGTGGGCTATTGTCAAGAGGAAGATGAGAGACTATCATAATGTGTAAAAAAAGAAAAAAACCTGATAACTTCCCTGGGGTAGTAGAGAGCATTTATGGTAACACTGTATTGCTCTCGTCACAGTGTGTATGTATATATGTGTGTGTGTATGTGTGTATATGTATGTATATATATATATATATATATATATATATATATATATATATATATATATATATATATATATATATATGTGTATATATATATATATATATATATATATATATATATATATATATATATTATATAATTATATTCAATTCTTTATCCGAATTGTATATTTTATACACTAATAAAGATTTTGTACTATTTTATTTTTTTACTTTTTTGTGTTTTTATATAACGCACCAATCATCTCCCTACTCCAGACGCCTTGATTGGGGACTTGAGGTTCTCTTTTTTTTTTTTTTCCTTTTTTTCGCCTATCTAGAAATTCCTTTTTTATATTGAGCGTTTTTATGAACATGTAAAGTGCTGTGAGTGAACTCAAATTGCTCTGCATGCTGGTTGGATTTAAAAGTCTCTATTGAAGACTTAGTGAGTTTAAACAGTTCTATTTTCCTTTCCTCGGTGATTTACTCAGTGAGAGGTCAGCATAAACAGCCTCAGGATCTTTCCTTTACCTACATCGCTCTCTGCCATCTCATTATTTATTAATACTGCTCACTGCTAAGCCGGGTCAGAAGATGGTCACATGTTACAGGGGCCTCTCCTCATTGGCCAACCTCCCCAATGATTGTTTTCTCACTAATCACACCGAAGATTTTTCACATGTTACAGACAGTTGTACCTTTTTATTAAAACATCCCAGAAAAGCTTCATCCAATCTGAAAAATTCCTACCATGATCCAATGTTTAATTTTATTCTGCTGGTATTGGTAATAAAATGTCCTAGTGGTCTTACAGAGTCCAGCAATATCTGGGACATACAGTGTGTGGGAAAACTGCTCTTGTCAGTTTCTTACGAAAATGATCGTCCACTCAAATTTGATATTGGACAGGGGCTTTTGGAGTGGACTGCAAGGTGGCCTCTTGCCTACTGACTATGGGCCCTGGCTTTTAAGGGAACACTTCTCCTTTGGGAGGTGTGTGCCTGGGGGGACACTTGGAGTGGTCTTGCTTTAGAATCGGGATTGTCTCCTCGAAACAAACTCTAGGAATCTAGGTCCTGGATCCATATTGAAGGCCTCTATGCCCATAATCAGCAATGACTGAGTAGATGTTAAGATCATTAGCTCAAAGCAACCTGATTCTGCGTTCTCCTGATAATCTGTTTAATGTGAAGTTCCATTTAAAAATGGAACTTCCCCTTTTCGGAACCCTCCCCCCTCAGGTGTCACGTTTGCCACCTTTCAGGGGGGGAGGGGGAGCAGATACCTGTGTAATACAGATATTTGCTCCCACTTCCGGGCATAGATAGCTACAGATGGGTATCTACGCCACTTCCAGTGCATTTTCAGCCCCCTCCCTGGCTGTCTTCTGGGGTGCAAACAGGTCCCAAAAGACAGAAGGGACCAGTGGGAACACGCAAAGGCTTCACTTCCTGATTCCCTTACCGAAGATGCCGGCGGCAGCACCCGAGAGCTGAGGGATAGATCGGCTTCGGGTGCCGACATCGCAGGTGTGCTGGACAGGTAAGTGTCCTAATTTTAAAAGTCGGCAGCTGCAGTATTTGTAACTTCTGACGTTTAAAAAAAATAAAATGGTGGAGCTCCGCTTTAAGGTCTTGTGTGTTAAGTGTTTCTCCCATTGTTAATTAAGTCACCTATTACTTCTGTCTGTCTGCTCATCTCTGTGTTTATACTTATGATAATGTGTAATGTACTTTGCTGTTGGCTTGTTACCAGCCAGTCTGGTCACCTAGGCTAGTTGTTAATTTGTTCATGTTAATTAAATCACTATCAGCTATTGGTTGCCAGAGGTGGATTAGCATACTGTTTATGTTGGTTGTTCCTTAGCTATGTTAATTACATTCCTGTATACAATATACAATAATGGGATTAGGCTCACCTGATCTGGTGTACTATATATTCTGTGTGAGTTTTCAATAAAGAGTGTTCCAGTTTGCATCTAAGCTATTGTCGGTTAGTCTTGGGTGGTCAGCTATAATACCAGGTTCCTGGTTCCAGAGTGGAGGAAGCTATATCTTGACGGAAGCACCCAAGCTGGGTGCTGGATGGTTTCGTCACATAAATGATAGTGATACGAGTCTAAATTGGTTGAAATAATAAAAAAAAAGCACCAATTGATGAAGTTATGTGTGGTTGTAAAGGTTGTTAAAATGCATGAAGATAATGTAAGGAGATTATTATAAATATTAGAATGAAGTCTATGTAAGGTAACCTATAAATATTAGAATGTAACTTGATATCAACCTCATGCAATCCCAATAACCGCAGTATTCAGACTAATACACGATTCGAATTTCGAACGAGCTGTCGAGCGATAAACGAACGCGGCGCTCACAAAAGCATGCGAGTGTACCATCAATTACGTACGAAAATCGAGCGAGAAAACACAATGTTTTCATACCATAGAGGAAGTGATGTAATCTTCTGTGACCTTTTAAACACACCCCCTACTGTCAAAAGTCGGGTCGTGCCAACTCGGATCATGCGCAGTTATGTTTCTTGGGAAAAATCGTCCAACTCTACCATTAACGATACGACTTTTGGACGTTTTTCGGAAAAAAAAACAACATGTTGGTTTTTGAAATTTCGCCTGTCGTACGAAAATCGCGTGTCGAATAAGCACACTAATGATATGAAAATCGTCCGATTTTACGCTCGTATGCGATTTTCGATCGAAATTCGAATCGTGTATGGCCTGCTTAAGACCCTTTTCATACTGAGGCATTTTTAAGGTTTTTTAGCGCTAGAAATAGTGCCCGAATGCGGCCTCCCATGCCGCCCTAGTGTGAACACCTGAGTGCTTTTACACTGGGGCGGTGTGCTTGTGAGACGTTAGAAAAGTCCTGCAAGCAGCATCTTTGAGGTGGTTTGGGAGCGGTGTATACAGCGCTCCCATAACACCCCTGCCCATCGCAATGAATGGGCAGCACTCCTGAAGCGCCGCAACATGGACATTTTAACCCCTTCTTTGGGGTTAAATGCCCCCTGCTAGTGGCCGAAAATCGCTGCTAAAACGAGCAGTGTTTTTACCGCTAGCGCACGAGCGGCCCCAGTGTGAAAGGGGCCTAAGAGAAGGAGAGGGGCTGTGCTGTGGCCCCAGTTGGGCTTTGCTCAACGCACAGGGCACTAGTAAATTTTTAAGAATAAGTAAATAAAAATATCCCATAGTCTTTAGATGCTTCAACTTTTGCGCAAACTAATCAATATACGCTTGGGATTTTTTACCAAACGTGTAGCAGAATACATATTGGCTTAAAGTGATGAAGAAATTAGATTTTTGTTAAAAAATAATTATTGGTTATGTTTGCGAGCAGAAAAAAAATATATATTTTTTTTTCTTCCAAACTTGTCGGTCTTTGTTTGTTTATAGCGCAAAAATCTAAAACCACAGAGGTGATCAAATACCACCAAAAGTAAAGCTCTATTTGTGGGAAAAAAGGACAAAATATTTATTTGGGTACAGCGTCGCACGACCGCGCAATTGTCGGTTAAAGTAACGTAGTGCCGTCTCGCAAAAAATGGCCTGGTCAGGAAGGGAGTAAAACAGGGGTAGGCAACCTTGGCACTGGGCTACTTAAAATTGTATGATGACAATCTGTTGCTGGAAAAATCCGAACATTTGTACGCTCCATCGGACTGTTGTTGGATTTTCCACAGACAAATCTTGGATGGCAGGCTTTAAAATTTTCCGATTGTGTGTACAAAAGTCAATCGGGCAAAAATCCAAAGTACAAACACGCATGCTTGGAATCAATGCTCACCAAACACATCATTAGCAGAAGGTGCCCAATTTTGTGGCGCTAAAGAGCTGAAAAAACACGTAGTTATGCGTTTGTTGGCCGACAATTGTGTGCCGTTTGTATGCAAGACAAATTCCTGGCCCATGCCCTTCGGACGCTTTTTCTGTTCTAGTTTCTGTTCTCTCATTCACTTCCTGGTTTGCGGCGCTCGTTCATGTAAGAACTACATTTCCCAGTATGCATTGCGGCACGCCCAGTAATTCACACCTCCTTGAAGTCTCTGATACGTAGCGAGCGTCCTGCCGCACAGATGTAGTTCCCAGGAGGGGGCGAGCACGTCACTGACCACCACAGTAAAGCCTCCCTTCACGGTGGTCAGTAACAATCAGACAAGAAGGAAGTGAACAGAACAGAGAAGAAGTAGAGCAACTTCTAAACAAAAACGAACAATGAGGAAGTGAAAAGAGGAATGTCTGCAGGTAAAGGATGCTTATTATAAAAAAAAATGTATTCCTTTACAACCCCTTTAATGGGGTTGTAAAGGTAAATGTTTTTTCACCTTAATGCATCTTATGTATTAAGGTGAAAAAACATGGGACAGTACCGTCCCCCCGAACTTCCGTTTTACTTAACTGACCCCTCGAAAGTCCTGCGCTTGTCCCCATCATCCTCCTCGGTTCTTGGCCTTGCAGTTGATTGGCTACTCTGGATGGATTGAAAGCAGTGCAGCCATTGGCTGGCGCTGCTGTCAATCATATCCAATGATACAGTCGGCGACGATGGCCACTGCTGTATCATGGGAGTGCGCCCGCAAGAGCTTTCCACCATGCAAGCTCACTCGCATGAGGGTGGAAATTTCTTGTGGGGGGGGGGGGTGTGCGAGACAGCCACCGAGGGACCCCAGAAGAGGTAGATTGGGGCCACTGTGTGCAAAACAAGCTGCACAGTGGAGGTAAGTATGACATGTTTGTTATTTAAAAAAATAAATAAAAATGTTTTACTTTAGTGATCTTTTCACCGTAAATTGTGGTAAAATTACAAATCCCGTCATGCTTGTGTCACGGTCTTGTAATGTCTCATGCGACTTGTAGTTTCAGTTGCCTACCCCTGGAGTAAAGCCTTTTGAAAACTGGAGTGGTCAAAGGGCTGCGGTGAGGGGTAAGCGCCATCACAATAGTACGTGAGATGGCCAAAGTGTTTAGATGACGGGTGCACCTTGGTCGGCCCTGGTCCACAATTGGTTAATGCTGGTCTTGGCTCCCTTTCTAAGGCTTTCTGAACAAGACTTATTTTTTTCTTCGCTGCTTTTGCCGTCGTCCTGTCTTTTCTTCCTGCTGTGTTCTTATAGGAAGTGACTTGTTCTGTGGCTGCTGAAAGTTTTATTAGAATTGCAGAGCTTTAACACCTTCTCACCTGACACAACCTGACAGAGCCAGCTCTAACATCCTGTCAATACAACAAGCAGGGGGGGGGAGCCACAGGTAACTGTCACCTTTAGGCCTGTGAGGTGTCAGAGTGGCTTTTCTCTCCTTTCACCGTCCTTTGGGAAGAGGAACATTTTCTCCCCAGGACGAATGTTCAGGAAGCCGATCGCCAGGTCTGGCACTGGCTTTGATGTAACAGACTGTGAGGTTTGCTCTTTTCAAACATGTAGTCTCAGCGCAGCCTGTGTGTGGCTCTGACATGAGCGCACGCCGGCCTGACTCCCCTTGCCTTCTAGCATCATGTGTGAGGCTAAGAGTCTTTGACACCTGCCATTTGGACCCTTTTCCTTCTGAAAAATGTCATCGTTTTCAGACAAGATAAAGACAGATATCTGATTGTTCTCTCTTTTATCAGGATGGTCTCGGGGGCATGGTTCATAGATGAATGGGCAGCGGGATGTGGCGGGGCTCAGTCTAAGCAGCACTAGAGAAACACTAACTGCCCACACATTGACTTCAGTTTTACGAAAAAAAGCTGGAAAATTCGCTTAGCGCAACCAATTAACACATCTACCTCCTTTCCTTGCCATACAAAAAAAGCAATGCAGAATCAGACCCCCCCCCCAAAATGTTTTGTCTGTGCCACCCACTTACTACAGCTTTAGGGCACGTGGACCAGCTGAGCCGTCAAGCTGTGCAGCTTGCTATTGACATGAATGGCCTGCAGTTCTTTAATTGTATATACAGTGGTGCTGTCATAAACAGGAGGACAGCGCACAAGCATTTGCAAAAATAAAAGATTAAAGAAAAAAAAAAAGGCGGAGGTCCACCCGTATTTTTTTTTAAAAGCCAGCAGCTACAAATACTGCAGCTGCTGAATTGTAATAAATGGACACTTACCTGTCCAGCACGCCCACGCTGGACAGGTAAGGTAAATTATTATTTTTTCAAAAATATATTTTTTGTTTAACCACTAGCCGACCAGCCGCATTTTGATTTCGCATTTTGCATGCGCCCCCTGCTCTCCCCTGGTGCCGACGTGTGTGCCCAATCACCGCCGGGCACCCGCGCTCGCTCGTTACAGAGCAAGAACCGGAAACTGTGTGTGTAACACACAGCTCCCGGTCCTTTCAGGGGGAGAGATGACTGATCGCATTTTCATACAATGTATGAACAGCGATCTGTCATTTCCCCTAGTCGGTCCCATCCCCCCCTTCAGTTAAAACACACCTAGTGAACATAATTCACCCTTTCCTCGCCTCCTAGCGTTTCCCTGCCAGTGACATTTTTACAGTAATCAATGCATTTTTTTATCACTGATCGCTATAAAAATTCCAATGGTCCCAAAAAATCTTCAAAGGTGTCCCCCTTAACCACTTAAGGACCGCCGCATGTACATTTACGTCGGCAGAATGGCACCGACAGGCACATCAACGTATATATACGTTGGTGCCTTGGGGGGGATCCGGGGTCCGATCGGACCCCCCCTCGTACATGCGGCGGTCTGCGCGGCTGCAGGAGCGATCCGACAAGAGGGGGCGGCTATTCGTTTTTGTCCGCCCCCTCCGGATCGCTCTCAGCCAATGCGCGCGCCCGCCCGCCCTGTCACTTCCTCCTCCTGTGTAAACACAGGAAGGAGGAAGCGATGTGATCTCTCCCTCTGCGTTTTTTTCAACCACTGCTGAGGAGAGATCACAACACAAGTAAGTCCTGCACCAGCACTACACTTACACACCGACACATAAACACATTTAACCCCCGCGATCGCCCCCCCTCCCCCTGTCACAGTGTCACTGAATGCAGTAATCATACATGTTTATTGATTTTTCTTATAGCAAAAAGTAAAAAATATTGTTTTTTTTTTTCAAAAATGTCGCTCTATTTTTGTATATAGCGCAAAAAATTAAAATCGCAGAGGCGATCAAATACCACCAAAAGAAAGCTCTATTTGTGGGAAGAAAAGGACGCAAATTTTGTTTGGGAGCCACGTCGCACGACCGCGCAATTGTCTGTTAAAGCGACGCAGTGTCGAATCGCAAAAACCCCTTGGGTCATTTGGCAGCATATTGGTCCGGGTCTTAAGTGGTTAATGTCGCAGTCATGATAAAAATCGCTGATCGCCGCCATTACTAGTAAAAAAAATATTTATAAAAATGCCATAAAATTACCCCCTATTTTCTAGACGCTAAAACTTTTGCGCAAACGAATCCAATAAACGCTTATTGCATTTTTTTTTTTTTTTTTACGAAAAATATGTAGAAGAATATGTATTGGCCTAAACTGAGGGAAAAAAAAGTTTTGGAGATATTTATTATAGCCACAAGTTAAAAATATTTTTTTTTTTCAAAATTGTTGTTTTATTTTTGTTTATAGCGCAAAAAATAAAAACCGCAGAGGTGATCAAATGGCACCAAAAGAAAGCTCTATTATTAGGAAAAAAAGGACGTAAATGTTGTTTGTGAGCCACTTTGCTCAGCCGCACAATTGTCAGTTAAAGAGACACAGTGCCGAATCGCAAAAAGTGGCCCGGTCATTGACCAGCAAAATGGTCCAGGGCTGAAGTGGTTTTTCCAAAAATATTTTTTTTTCTATAATGATATTGCTGAAGCACTAATTATGCGAAAACAATATTTTTTTTCATCAGCACCTTCTACAGTGACTCCGGCGCCTTAGACCATTGAGCCACACTACCAGCTGAGATACATTGGACCCTACACTTATTGTTATCTTATATACTGATGTTACTTTAAAAATCGTGCTACTTGAAGTAGCACGATTTCAAAGTATCAAGGTCAGCCCGATTTCAGGTGCTACTTGATAGACATTTGTGTGGCTTCATACACAGATGTCTATTGAAATCGCACCTGAAATCGTCAAAAGTAGTTCAGGAACTACTTTTACAAATCGGTGCGGCGCCGCAAATCGGTGTCGCACCGATTGGAATAGTGCCAATAGGCTGCGACTTGTCATGCTATTTGATCTCTCAAATCGCATGGCAAATTGCTCCAATGTGAACCTAGGCTAAAGGAGCATCTAATGCTTGGAACGATCTTATTTTTTCCCCAATTTTGAAAGGGTGCCAAGAAAACCCATTGATTTTACCCCAAAACAGTTGCATTCAAGGTATGCCATGAATCGGTGGTCCCCAAACTGTGACCCAGGGGCCAGATGCGGCCCTTTGTTTGCCTTTATCTGAACACTTTGCCAACTAACACCAATGATGGCCTACATTCCTCCCACTGACCGCCGGTGAGGTATTCTTCCTCCCACTAGTACCAAGAATGAGGCACCATTCATCCCACTAAAATCAATGATGGGGCATTGTTTATTTCCACTGATGCCCGGGCATTTTCTACTTTCACGGGCCACAGTCTGACCCCCCCCCCCCCCCCACCTCCAAAAGCCTCAAGCACAGTAAACAGGCTCTTTTGTTTAGAAAGCTTGAAGATTCCTGCCGTAAATGATAAATGGTTACAGTTGCTTGTGCTGTCCGCTGAACTGTTAAACCATCAAATTGCTGGTGTCATAACTGATCACATGTGCAGCACTGTGGCAATGGCAGGCCAAACAGAGGCCAAGATGGCAGCTTCCTTGGCTGGAAAGGGTAGGATGGTTTAGTTCCACTTTAAATGTGGTTGGTTGTGGGTTTGTAGCTCCTTGTTTTTCCTTTTTGATGTGTTTTTTTGGGTACTTTTTCTACCAGATGTGTATGCACACAAGATCGTCCTTCAGGCTTTATTAACTGCTCACCTGAAACTATTCATAGGGTTTCATTGGCCTTTCTTTGACTCTGCAGAGGAACAAGGAAACGTACGTTCTTTTATACTGACAGCTGAATTTCATTATAGATAAAACTACTGCCAAGTGTATTGTAGAAGCTGCTGAACCTGTTTTGTAGCACTTGTTCTCTGCAGTACAAATAAGATCAGGGAAGGGTGACAATGCGGTTTCCCCAGTAATGCAGTACGGAGAGCAAGTGTTGGCATCTTAGGTGTCTTACTGGCAAGATCAGGAGAAAGAAAGCCTACAAAAATAAAGTAGCTAGTTTTTGACTGCTAAGTTGTAATATATTATTATTGTTTTTAATTTTTTTATATATACGGTAACTCCTTCCTCCCCTTTTTTCCCTTTAGCTATTGCTTGGCTTTGCCCGAAAAGCTGCTTCATTTGTATGCAGATCCATTCACATACATCTGTGAATAAAAGACTACAATTCCCATTTGTGATCATACACCAATAATAAAGACCTGTGGTTTGCTGGCAAATATCTACATTACTGTAGGTCTATACGGGAGGTACAGACTTTCTCTTATGGGGCTGGAAGAAGTAATCAACGGTCTTCAGAAAAGGTGATGTTGCTGCACTTGTGCTCCATTGAGATTTAGGAGGCCCTCTGCCACTGTGACAGATGGGAATTGTAGTCTTTTATTCACGTTGTATGTGAATGGATCTGCAAACGAAGCTGCTTCTCGGGCAAAGCCTAGTGTGAAATAAGAGAAAGTCTGTACCTCCCGTACAGACCTACAGTAATGTAGATGTTTGCCAGCAAGCCACAGATCTTTATTATTGGTGTATGATAGGGTTGTCCCGATACCGATACCGGTATCGGTATCGGGACCGATACCGAGTATTTGCGGGAGTATTCGTACTCCCGCAAATACTGCCGATACCTAAATAGAATACTTTTTTTTTTTTTCAACGAGCAGGCTGCTGAGTGTTAGAACGGGACCTTAGAAGGGGTGGGGATTGGCGAGCGATCATCCTAATTGGTTGCGGCAACTTGCGGCAGTTTAGAAGGGGGTGGAGCGAGCGGCAGTGACATCCTAATTGGTTGCACTGGTACTGTATGGTTAACCTTGTTCCTCCTGGTAAAGCAGCATAATAGTGGCAGCTGACAAGGGGTGGAAGCTGGATAGAGCGGCGGCAAACAGGTATGTCTATGTGCCGTTTTGTGGACGTTTTACTCCCCTCGCTCGTGCATACTGGGGGCGGAGAGCAGCAGCAGCTAAGGGGTGGAGAGAGCGCCAAACAGCAGCCAATAGTTGTTTGTTTTCCTCCTCGCCTCGTGCTGCTGAAGTATGAGGGGAGGAGAGCGGGCGGAGAGAGGGAGGAGAGCAGGACAGGACAAACTTCATAGCAGCAGTCAGCCTTTGCCAGCCCTCGCCGAGCAAGTAAGATTAAATATAGAATTGTAATGTTAATGTAGACACTCGTCATACAAGAGTGATAAGAGTCATACAGTGATACTGAATGAATTATTGAATAGAATACCGAGTGTCTATGTCTAGTAAATTGTAATGCAGTAGTGCACACAGAGGCAAGCTATGTGTAGTTGGTTGCCTTGCCACTGCCAGAAGTTCTCAGTCAGTGCACTGCATTGCATGTTATTTCTTTCTGTGTCACTCAAAATGGAGTCACATAGAATACAACTTCCTAAAGTACAAGCTCTGTATTTTAAGTCATTTCTAAATAATTAAATATTAATGTTATTCATGTAAAACAGTACTTCATAATTCTAAAGAAAATATCCTTAGTCTGTATTGTGGTTTGAAAACTGTCACATGACATTTAAAAAAAGTATCGGTATTCGGTATCGGTGACTACTTGAAAAAAAGTATCCGTACTTGTAGTCGGACCTAAAAAAGTGGTATCGGGACAACCCTAGTGTATGATCACGTCACAAACAAGAGAATGCACCGTTGCAGAGTCACGCAGAGCCTCTTTGTCAGGCATGTGATGTGATCATACTTCATTAAAACAAATGTTTGGACGTGGTTTGCTGGCAAATATCTACATTGTGCCATTCATGATCCAGTCTCCAGCTGATGGTTACCGCAGCCCCCAGTATCCTAGAACCTCTTCCAGGAACTTGTGTGAAGGGAATATGGATGGTTATCCTGTATGTTTGACAATTCTTCCAGAAGCGCATTTGTAATTTCAGACACTGATGTTGGGTGTAAAAGCCGGGCTCGCAGGCTCTTCACTCTAATTCATTCCAAAGGTGTTCTATGGGGTTGAGGTCAGGACTCTGTGTAGACCAGTCAAGTTCCTCCCCCCCCAAACTCCCTCATTCATGCCATTATAGACCTTGCTTTGTGCACTGGTGAGCAGTCATGTTGTAACAGTTGTTGTCCAAAATGTCTTGGTATGCTGACATCTTAAGAGTTCCCTTCACTGGACCCAAGGGGCCATCCCAACCCCTGGAAAACAACCCCACACCATAATCCCCCCTCTACCAAATGATTTGGATGGGTGGCTCAATACTTTTGGCATTATAGTGTGAATGAGTGAGTTTGGGGTGGAGGAACTTGATTGGCCTGCACAGCGTCCTAAACCTAGTGGACAGCCTTCACAAAAGAGTTGGCGCTGTTATAGCAGCAAAGGGTGGGCCAACTCAATATTGAACATTGAACCCTACGGACTAAGACTGGGAAGCCATTAAAGTTCATGTAAGTGTTTAGGCAAGCGTCTCTATACTTTTGGCAATATAGTGTATATTTATCTAGGAAAATGGTGACTTGTTCAATTCTTGTTTTACCCGCTGTGTGTGTATGTAAATATATGTGTGTATCTCCCTCTCCCCCTCTCCCCCTCTCCCCCTCTCTCCCTCTCTCTCGCGTGCTTTCGCTCTATCTCAACTTGGTGTGAGAGCATTTTGCAAGATGAGCAAAAATGTTAAATACATTTTGACTGATATACAAGCGATGTGTTGATATACAAGTAGCGTCATGTCACAACTGATTTATAAAGAGAAGAGCCTCTAAGGCGGCATACACACGGCCGAGATTCTCGGCAGAAACCAACGAGAAGCTCTCTGGGATCCTCATTCTGCCGAGAACCTCGGCCGTGTGTACGGTTTCGGCGAGCATCCCGTCGGGAAAGCCGCCGAGAGAAAATAGAGAGCAGGTTCTCTACTTTCTCGACGCCCCGTCGGGATTAATGGCTCGTCGCCTTTCCCGACGGGCTGGTGGTCGAATCTGACGGCCGGGCGAGAACCTCGACGGGCGGAACGATGTGTTTGGCCCGTCGAGGTTCTCGTACGTGTGTACGCGGCCTAAGTGTAGCAATATGGTTACATTTATTGAGGGTACAACATTTAGCAACTCACACCTTCCATAGACTCCCATGTTATACATCAGTCTAGTCATGGACACCCTAGGCGTATACTCGAGTCAATAAGTTTTCACCGTTTTTTTTGTGGTAAAATTAAGTGCCTCGGCTTGTATTCGGGTCGGTGTATGTGTGTGTGTGTGTGTGTATATATATATATATATATATATTACATTTTTCTTTTTTCACAAGGTGAAATATGTCTTTTAACTGCACCATAGAAGAGAAATCTCTATATTACCGGAATATTTATAGGCTGGAAGACAAATGTTAATCTGACTTTCAGAGCGATTTTGCAAGGCTTTTGTTGGTTTTATAATATGACTTGGTTCTTTGTTATACTGTAATTTGAGAATATGCGATTATTTGTTTTGCAAATATTTGCAGTCGGAATCACATCAGTGTTAAGCTGGCAGTACAAGTCTGAAGATTGATCCATGGTGTGGGCGGTGTTGGCCAGCTTTCGGCAATATGGGGTTCCTGGTGAGGACTGCAGGGCACACTCCATTCTGCTAAAGTATTGAGCAGTTCTATCAATTAATAACTGAGAAAGAAAACGTGGAATGGGAGGGAGTAGATAAAACCAAGTTCCCCAGCGCTTAGGCGCAATTTTATTTCCTCCCATCATGGGCGTGAAGGAAAGAATATTGGTTGATTCCCCCATTAGCACAGTCAGTGTTGATGGGGAAATCTGTCCTCCATGGTGACATTATCCTGCTGGAAGGAGCCATCAGAAGATGGAAACACTGGAGTCATAAAGGGATGGACATGGTCTGCAACAATACTCAGGTAGGCCGTGGTGTTTACACGATGCTCAATTGGTACTAAGGGGCCCAAAGTGTGCCAAGAAAATATCCCCCACACCATTACACCACCACCAGCCTGAACCGGTGATACAAAGCAGGATGGATCCAGGCTTTCATGTTGTTTACACCAAATTCTGATCCTACCATCCGAATGTCGCAGCTGAAATTGAAACTCATCAGATCATTCAATGTTTTTTCAATCTTCTATTGTCCAATGTTGGTGATCCTGTGTGAATTGTAGCCTCAGTTTCCTGTTCTTAGCTGACAGGAGTGGCACCTGGTGTTGTCTTCTGCTGCTGTAGCCCATCTGCTTCAAGGTTGGATGTGTTGTGCGTTCAGAGATGGTATTCTGCATACTTTGGATGTAACGAGTGGTTATTTGAGTTACTTTTACCTTTCTATCATTTCTGTAAACCCGAGAGATGGTTTTGTGTGAAAATCCCAGTAGATCAGCAGTTTTTGAATTACTCAGACCACCCCGTCTGGCACCAACAATAATACCACGTTCAAAGTCACTTAAATCGCCATTTCTTTTCCACTCTGATGCTCGGCTTGAACTTCAGAAAGTCATCTTCACCACATCTAGATGCCTGAAAGCACTAAGTTGCTGCTATGTGATTGGCTGATTAGCAGCTTGTGTTACCAAGCAATGGTGTACCTAATAAAATGGCTGGTGAATGTGTATGTATGTATGTATGTATGTGTGTGTGTGTGTGTGTGTGTGTGTGTGTATATATATATATATATATATATATATATATATATATATATATAATATATATATTGAGGGGTTTGCTCGGTAGCGGGTGGGTGTGACCCCCTGGGTGGGTTCACTACACACTGAACTATACAGAGAGGCAGCCGAGGATGGTTGAAAACAAAGGTTATGGTTTTTTGTTCCACATTGCTGGATAGAAGTGCAAGCATCAAAACAGCATAGACAAAACATAAAATAAACCTTTGCCACTTGGGGCGTCTACCTTCACAACCCAGAAACCTACCTATGGAGTCTGGCACAGCCTACTGCTGGGCAGACACTGCTGGTCACTCAGCAGGAAAAAAACAATAGTCTTTTTGATTTTTATCACACAGAAATATCAACACCACCTCGCCTTCAGAAGTCTTTCTCGGCTCACTGCTCTCCTTAACTTAAAAAGCCTCAGGATGCAGCCATCAGTGGTAATCCTCTGGATAACTTATAGAGGTCTTAATTGCCTCATTCTGAACAGTTGAAGGTATCCAAGGTCCTTAACCACTTAACGTACGCCTATGTACGTCCACAGATTGGCACGTACAGGCAAATGGGGGTATATATACGTCCCTGCCTTCTAGCGGGTCGGGGGTCCGATCGGGACCCCCTCCGCGGCGGGTGGCTTACCTTGGGGAGCGATCCGTGCTGAGGGGGCGGCTGCTCGATTCTGTCCGCCCCCTCGTGATCGCTCCCAGCCAATCCCGTGAGCCTCCGCCGTGTCACTTCCTCTGCCTGTAAAATGTAAAAACTGGCAGAGGAAATGATGCAGCTCTCCTCTCGGCGGTATTTTCAAACCGCCGAGAGAAGACTCACAGTAAGTCGCACTAACAGCACACTGACACCAGTACACACAGGCACATTTAACCCCTTGCGATCACCCCCCTGCATTTAGTGTCAGTGTGACAGGCAGTTAGTGTTAGCTCCAGGGTAGCCCCGTATCCCCCCTAATAAAGTTTTAACCCCCTGATCACCGCCCTAGTTAACCCTTTCATCCCCTATTACCAGCGTCACTAAGCGATCATTTTTCTGATCGCTGTATTAGTGTCTCTGTTGCCGCTAGGTAGCTAATTTTTTTTTTATTGCGATTTTTTTTTCTTTTTTTTACTAAAGACATGTGGCTAAGTAAATTTTGGCCTAAATGTTTGACTAAAATTTAGTTTATTTACTTTTTCTTATAACAAAAAGTAAAAAATATTGATTTTTTTTCAAAAATGTCGCTCTATTTTTGTTTATAGCGCAAAAAATAAAAAACGCAGAGGCAATCAAATACCATAAAAAAAAAGCTATATTTGTGGGAAGAAAATGACACAAATTTTGTTTGGAAGCCAAGTCGCACGACCGTGCAATTGTCTGTTAAAGCTACACAGTGCCAAATTGTAAAAATGTCTGGCATTTAGCAGCATATTGGTCCGGGGCTTAAGTGGTTAAACCTTTCTGGCTACCTCTGCAGCCGACACCTGATAGTAATTGGTAAATTGTCTAAACAAGGCAGAAATGTATCCCCCGTCTGTGACAACACCCACAGATTTACCTGACTTCCTGTCACAATATATATCTATATATCTATATCTATATCATGGGTCTTCAAACTACGGCCCTCCAGTTGTTCAGGAACTACAATTCCCATCATGCCTAGTCATGTCTGTGAATGTCAGAGTTTTGCAATGCCTCATGGGATATGTAGTTCCACAACAGCTGGATGGCCGTAGTTTGAGGATCCCTGATCTATATAGATGTGTGTGTGTGTATATATATATATATATCTATCTATCTATATAAATCTATAGCGGGTAAAATGATTGCCCACTATTATTATTCAACACGTCACAGTTTTTCTAGGTAAATATATTTCAGAATGAAGTTTTGTATAATAAAATGTAATGACATAGAAAAAATGTATTGAACACATGAAGAAAGGGAAGTGCAAAAAGGCAGAAAAAGCCAAGACAACAGCTGAAATCGATCTGAAATTAGAAAGCAATCCTGCCCCTTGTCAGTGCAAATTAATATCAGCCGGTTCAGTCTCAACTGATCGCCTATAAAAAGGTGTCTTATTAGTAAGGTGCCCCTCAAGAAACCTCTTGTGATGGGTAAAAGCAAAGAGCTCGCTCAAGACCTTTTCAACCTTATTTTTTGCAAAACATACTGATGGCATTGGTTACATAAGGATTTCTAAACTTCCGCATGTTCCAGTGAGCACTGTTGGGGCCATAATCCAGAAGTGGCAAAAACATAGTCTAACCATAAATCGGCCACGACCAGGTCCTCCTCACAAGATTTCTGACAGGAGTGAAAAGTATTATCAGAAGAGTTGTCAAAGAGCCTAGGACCCCTTGTGGAGATCTTCAGAAAGACCTGGAATTAGCAGGTACAGTTGTTTCAAAGAAGACAATAAGTATGCATTAACCGCCATGGCCTGTATACACACTCACCACACAAGACTCCATTACTGAAGAAAAAGCATGTTGAAGCTGTTTAAAGTTTGCTGCACAAAATTTAGACAAGCTTGTGAAATACTGGGAGGATATAATCTGATCAGATTAGACCAAATGGAACTCTTTTATGCCATAATTCACCCCCTGTTTGGAGGTCAAATGTCACATCACCCCCAAAAACATCAGTATAGATGCTGTAAAACTTCATATCATTGAAGGAAGGATGAATGGAGAAATTTACAAAGACATTCTTGATATAAATCTGCTGCCGTCCACCAGGATAATGAAGATGAAATGAGGGAGGACATTTCAGCAAGACAATGATCCCAAACAAAGCCAAGGAAACTCTCAATTGGTTATTAAGCCAGGAAATAAAGCAGCTAGAATGGCCCAGCCAATCACCTGACTTGAATCCAATAGAAAATCCATGAAAAGAACTAAAGATCCAAATTTATAGGAGAGGCCCACGGAACCTTCAAGATGTGTTTGTGTGGAAGAATGGGCCAAAATCACCCCTGAGCAACGCATGCGACTCCTTTCTACATACAGGAGGCGTCTTGAAGCCGTCATTATCGACAAATACTTCAGTTATCGTGATCAATACTTTTACCCTGTGTCATCCCATTTTATTATTTATAACTTCTGAACTTATCTGTTATGGTGTCTTTGTATGGATTGCATGGGGTGTTACTGACATGATCATTTCATGTCCATAACACCTTTAGAAATAGATTTACCTAGAAAAATGGTGACGTGTTCAATAATTATTTTACCCTCTGTATATAAAATATAAAATTCCCATCAAATAGTAGTATATAGAGAGAGGTAAATCTCCATATTTCTTGTTTGATGAAGTGACCATTAGGTGGCGCTGGTGTTATGCGTTATCTTTCAAGCACCTTTTTTTTTTTTGCCTTGTTTAGGCGGTATGCGATCTTAACGAAAATGCAACTGCATTCCCCTGATTGTTTAGAAGAGCTGTGATAAATTACTCAGAAAGTCTCTTGGAAAGTGCATTTAGAAGGAATGTGTTCAATTGTTAAAATGGATGTAGACGCTTCTTTTTTTTATCCATTTTATCTTGTCTGAGAGGATTTCTTCACACTGTATACAAAGGAGCGCCGTGCCATAATGTACAACATGAGTTTGCGCCTACTCCTTTTTACTTTTACTGTTTGTCCAAAGTATAATATATATATATATATATATATATATATATATATATATATATATATAATATGTGTGTGTGTGTGTGTGTATAAAATGTTTTTGGTTATTTGGTGCTGAGTATTAAATGTTACTTTTTCAGATATTTTTCTGTGTTTCTGTACAGTGTTTTATTGAGATTGCAGAGTGGGGTGCAAATACCCACTGAATAAAAAATCCTGAATGATAATTGTAATTTTACATTATCTGTGTAATAATATGCTTAGTAGTATTATTACTGCAAAATTATTATGGTATAGTTCAGAATATCCTTATGTAGTGCTTAATCACCGAGGACGTCCTTGGCTTTGTGCGGTGATATCTGAATGATGGGTGCAGCTACAGGCATTGTTCAGATATCGCCGTCTTCAGCCGCGGATTCTGTGCACGATAAGAACAATCAAAGTGGCAGTTCCGCTGCTTGATCGTTCTTATAGGCAGTGGGAGGGGACGTTCCCCCCCCCCTCCCGCCGCCATCTGGTGCTTCTCCGGGCTCTCCTGTGCCATCGGGGGCCCGGAGAACGAATCGGCCAGCGTAGAAGCATAGAGATGGGAAGCATCTCTATGACTGTCGGAGGCCCGGGCGCGACGTTATGACGTCACGCCCGGTAGCCGGAAGTAAACAAAGCCGCAATCGTGGCTGTCGGCATGTGATCAGTGTATTTGTTTTCACTGATTTCATGCTTGTAAGCCTGGAGGAGAGATGTGTGATAATATTGACCCCACATTTCTCCATAAAGAGGACCTGTCACAGTGATTCCTATTACAAGGGATGTTTACATTCCTTGTAATAGGAATAAAAGTGATAAAAAAAAATAGAAGTAAAAAAAAAAAATGAAGTAAATGTCCCGATAGCTCGCGTGCAGAAGCCAACACGCATGCAAGTCCCGCCCACATATGTAAACACCATTCAAACCCCACGTGTGAGGTATCGTCATGTGTGTTGGAGCGTGTGCAACAATTCTAGCACTAGACCCCCTCTGTAACTCAAATAGTAACCTGTAAAAATAAATAAAGTGTCCCCTATGGAGATTTTTAAGTACCGAAGTTTGGCGCCATTCCATGAGTGTGCGCAATTTTAAAGCGTGACATGTTGGGTATCTATTTACTCAGCATAACTTTGTCTTTTACATTATACAAAAAAATTGGGCCAACTTTACTGTTTTGTTGTTTTTTTTTTTAATTTATGAAACTTTTTTTTCCCCTAAATAAAGGCGTTTTAAAAATGTATTGCGTAAATACCATGCGAGGAAAAAAAGTTGCAATGACCGCCATTTTATTCCCTAGGGTATCTGCTAAAAAAAAATATATGTTTGGGGGTTCTGATAAATTTTCTTGCAAAAAATTTTGATTTTTACGTGAAGGAGGAAAGTGCCAAAATAGGCGCGGTGATCAAGTCTTCTATATTACTTAACATTTGTTATTCTTTTTAATAATACTAGCATCTGTAATTATTATTTAATTTTATTTTTTTTACATATTTAGAAAAAATTATCTTCTGAATTGAACTTTTTATATTTTATAAGTTAATATTACTGCTAATGCTGTTATTATATTTATTATTGTATTTGTGTCATTATCGTAAGCATGATTAAAAGCAAAATATGTAAATTTAGAACCAAAGCATTTCATTACAAAATATGTGTTTCCTTGTATTGGCTCGGATTTTTTTTTTTTATGATGTAATTTTTTTTGTATAGTTTATTTTTTTGTTTCTTGCCTTTTTCTATGTCATGTTTTATGCCTTTTTATCCTCCTCATATGATTGCTCTTTCAAAAACTCCTCCTGAGGAAGCTGTAACCCCGCAAAACATGTTGAGCAGTCCTGGATGAATTCATCATAGACCACGTGTTGTATTTTGGGTGCTGTATTGTATTGTATTATATTGTTTAGTAACCGTCCCGTCTTGAAAGAGTTCTCTTTTTGTTTTTTAGATATGGTTCATTGTCAAATATGATTTTTTTTCTTTCATATTTTATAATAAAATGGTGTGGTTTCAAATGACGACATATTTTTGTCGTTATGTCTGTAGTGGTTCCCTAAAAGTCCATACTGCCTCTAAATTCCATGTTTTTGCATATATGGTAATCTGGGATGTAGGTGCCCCATTTTAAAACACTGTAGCACACTATCAAATTAGCATGAATAACCGCCCCCGAAACATGTCATCCACAAAAAAAATTCATCCCCCCACAAATAGAGCGTTCTTTTGGTGGTATTTAATCACCTCTGCTGTTTGTTTTTTGCACTATATTCAAAAAAAAATGAAAATTTTTGAAAAAAAAAAAACTTTTATTAGCTGCTAAAAAGCACACCCAATAAATCTTTTAAAAATTTAATTTATTCATCGGTTTAGGTCAATATGTAAGTCACTTTAAAAAGCATCCCTCTATCATTTCTGGCTTACTTCCTGGTTTCTTGCCTAGGCAAATGATGTCATAAATCCCAGGAGTCTTCAGGAAAGGAGGAGGAGCTTTCTCAGTTAAGCACACCCTCATGCCTGCATCCCTGAGCAATTTTAGTTCGCGTTTTTAGCGCTATACAAGTTACTCACTCAGGAAGTAAATGCTACATGAATCATCTGCCCTTACTTGAGATGGCCGAGAAATGGGAGGGGGGTGTTTTTTCAAAGTGATTGCTCAGCAAAATAAAGCATGGGGACATGGATGGGGAGATAGATTGCTTTGAATATTAAAAATTAATAACAATTTTGGGTTTGTGGCGCTCAGATGAAATGTAGTTCCATTTTCATTTAAATTATTATGAATAATATTCATATTTATTAGTAGTATTTTAATGGAGGGTTTAACCATCTCCTACCCACCATATAGTAAAATGATGGGTGCAAGGTGGCTCTTTCATTCTGGCATGATGTCATCACCAAGCTCAGTAAAGCGGCGATGACACCGTTCTTTACCCATGTGATCTGCTGCGTCCAATCACAGCTGATCACATGTAAACAGAGAAATACCGGTTATCAGAAAGGAGAGCCAATGAGCGGCATTTCCCCACAGGAGAGATCTGCACAGATAATCAATGATTATCGGTGCATCCCCTGCAGTGATGCCAGTCAGTGCCCATTTGTGTTGCCTATCAGTGCTGCATATTAGTGCCTCTTATTAGTGGCACTCATCAGTGCACATCAGTGAAGGAGAAAAATGACTAACCGTATTTATCGGCATATAACACGCACCCTTACTTAAGAGGGAAGTTTCAGTAAATAAACTTTCCACAGCCCCCTGTGTATAACATGCAGGCACAGTTTACCCTCTATTTTCAGGGTAAAAAAGTGAGTGTTATACGCCAATAAATACAGTATTTACAAAACTTACAAAAAACAAACAAGTTTTTTTTATGTTTTTTTTTTTTTTATTGTCAGGATTCTTTAATTTTTTATCAAAAAATAACCCACTGATGATTCAATACCACCAAAATAAATCTTTACTTGTAAAAAAAAAAATTCCTTTGGGTACAGAATTGCATGACTTGCCTGGGCAGAAAAGGGGTAAAAGCCAATGGATCTATTTGTTCATCTGCTCAACAGCATTTACAAGGTGGTTATTTTTGGATTTTCATAATCTGTTGGCTGATTTTATTGTTTCTATTATTCGGTTAATGATCTTTAAAAAAAAAAATGTGGCCATACGAACATCTTCCTGCTTAATTTTTTTTTTTTTTTTTTAACATTCGTTCGATTTTCTAATCGTCAGTGGGGTCAAATCGGCATTTGTTTTCAACCACAGTGATGGGAAGGTTTAGAAATAATAGAACACTTCTTGGTCAAAGGAATTTTCAGACATTTTAAAACTGAATGTTAAAAGCAAGTGAAAATTTCAAACTTTCTTTCAGCGAATGTACAAAGATTTTTCGTATTAATATAATGACAGTAGTGATTGATTGCTCTTTTTGTACTATAAAGGGCTCTTTTTTTTTTTTAAACCATTGTTAAAATTGTCGTCTTTTTTTTTTTTTTTCTTCACACAAAAAGAGCTTTATTTTGGTGGTATTTGATCACCTGTGCGTTTTTTTTTGTTTTTTTTTGCGCTATAAACAAAAATAGAGCGACAATTAAAATAAATAAATTCAATATTTTTTTTTTTTACTTTTTGCTATAATAACCCCGAAAAATATATAAACTTTTTTTTTTTTTTCATAGTTTAGTCTGATATGTATTCTTCTACATATTTTCGGTAAAAAAAATCGCAATAAGCATTTATTGATTGGTTTGCGCAAAAGTTATAGCTTCTACAAAATAGGGGACTGTTTTGTGGCATTTTTATTAATCTTTTTTTTTTTTTTAAATGGCGGCGATCAGCGATTTTTATCGTGACTGCGACATTGTGGCGGACTCATCGGACACTTTTGACACCATTTTGGGACCATTGTCATTTTCACAGTAATCAATGCTATAAAAATGCACTGGTTACTGTACAAATTGCAGTGAAGGGGTTACCCATAGGTGGCGCTGCAGGGGTTAAGTGTTCCCTAAGACGTGATTCGAACTGTTTGGGGGCGTGGCTACACGTGACATGTGCCTGATCATGGGGAATGGTCATCGGTGACAGTGTCACTAGGCAGAATAGGGGAATGCCTTGTTTACAGAGGCATTCCCTCGTTCTGCTCTTGTGGACCGCAATCGAGGGTCTTTCGGGAACAGGCATGCAGCAGGCGCGTGCCCACTGGGCGGCAGATTCAAATGGACATACCTGTACGCCAATCTGCCTGCCCGTGCCATTCTACCTGACGTACATCGCCGTGCGCCGGTCGGCAAGTGGTTAATCGCTTATGAAAATGATAATCCATTAATTTCTTAATAGATTGGTTGTTTCGGCCCTAGTTTGCCTTGTTTTATATTTTCATGTTTTGAGCTGGGATTTCCCTTTTTAAGATGGGGAAACCCAACCCATCACCCGCCACGTAACTCCTGTAACACGGGCAGCGTTCCTGGTGTCAGCCAATATGTTGGTGTCCGCCTGTCCCTCTGGATGATATTGGGTAGGATCTATAAACCCTGTGGCTGTTTAAGGCCGGAGTATCTTTTTCTCTTGACCTTAGCGGTAGATTTTGGCTGGAAATTAGCTATTCTGTGGCTTCATGACTTGGAGGAGAAACGTATGACTTGTTCATCTTGTATGTTCACCCTTCTTCTTTTTGTTGCTTTATGAACATTCTTTACAGGATAAGAAACCTTAACTTCTAATAACATTCACAAATATGTGTGCTAGTGTTCTTATTACAGCGTGAAAAGGAGATTTTTGACATTTTACATAACATTACTGTGAAACTTTTCACTATTTGTTGGCTACTGATTTAACCACTTCAGCCCGGACCATTTTGCTGGCCAAAGACCAAGCCACTTTTTGCGATTTTGGCACTGCTTCGATATAACTGACAATTGTGTGCGACGTCTCTCCCAAACAAAATAAGCGTATATTGGTTTGCCCAAAAGTTATAGCGTCTACAAAATAGGGGACAGTTTTAGTTTTATGGCATTTTTATTATTTATTATTATTATTATTATTATTATTTTTTTTTTACTAGTAATGGTGGCGATCAGTGATTTTTATCGTGACTGCAACTTTATGTCGGACACTTTTGACACGTTTTTGGGACTATTGGCATTTTTACAGCAATCGGTGTAACTGATTACTGTGAAAATGACACTGGCAGTGAAAGGGTTAAGTGTGACCTAGGGAGTGCTTCTAACTGTAGGGGGATAGGCTGTGTGTGACACGAACCAACAATGCACTAGCTTAAAGAAACCTAATTTAGAAAATAAAAAACAGACGAGTGTCACTTCGGCTATTTTCGGGAAAGGCGTGACACGCTATCCAAGCCTGTCAATCAACTACGCTTGCCTTAGGAACGCCTACTCCCCGCAGCAATCCCCGCTCGGTTACAGATGAGAGAGACTGCTAAAACGATAAGTACAAAAAAAAAAAAAAAACAGCATACTGCCGATGTCGGCAGTATGCTGGATCTAATGGCAGAAAGTTGATTTTTGGGTGAACCTCCGCTTTAAGCTTCAGGAGGTTAAAGGAGGATTCTAAGGTCACTAAAATGTGTGTATAGCATTTGAGAAGTAGAGGAAATGCCCTCTGATATCATGGTTATATGTATAGGGAATTGGCAGTTCTAATGGGTGGTGCTTCTGTGGTGCTAGCATATTATGAGAGGCAATCGGCGGTGTTTCTTTACCTTAGAACAAAGTCCTCCAGCGCTGCACTGTCACTGTTAAGGCTTCCATCTTCCCCCAGTCTTCCCCCCCAGTCTTCCCCCCCCCAGTCTTCCCCCCCCCAGTCTTCCCCCCCCCAGTCTTCCCCCCCCCCAGTCTTCCCCCCCCCAGTCTTCCCCCCCAGTCTTCCCCCCCAGTCTTCCTTATGGGTTTGCGTTTTCCGGCTACAATAGTGGCCGGGGGCGCTATGATGTCACTCCTGCGTATGTGAGTGGGAGCCGGCATTTACGGCGTGGGCTCTGAAGGTCTAGCACTGTATGCCGGACCTTCAGAGCTCAGGCGCCGATGACGTCACTAGCCATCTGCACCCTGAATACTTCGAAAATGGTGCTTGGGTTCCTCTGTCTGCTGCCACCCTTATGAGGTTCCCACTTTCCCTGATGGATTATTGTATCTTGTCTTATGGAGAATGGAGCCAGAGGGAGCTTCAACACGCAATGGTGGGCAGGAACAGAGTCCTGAGTCAGCCGATCTAACTGTTAACATTTCGGAAACTTACACTATAAGATACTGACCTGAGATTTTATAGATGGGCGACGCCTATCCTCATTGATTAGTGGTTCCAAATTAATAATAATTACTGCAGTAGAGACAGACACAAGTCATGCATCTTTCCAAACAACTGTTCTGCTTTATTATGACACACTTGAAGATTTTTATACACATGATTATTGTATGTAGGTATCACATTAATATTACAATTGTACTTCTATGGTAACAAGGGGCGTAACATAGGCAGGCTAATTCTTATCAGGACTCGAAAGAATGCAAACATGTATTGAAAACATTATTGGTGCCGTGTGCACAGTGAGTGCAGTGTGCAATGCGTACAGTATAGAAAACAATTATATACAAAACTTACAAATTTCCTTTTACAGATACCATGGGGTTGTCTCAACCCACCTTGCTCCAACCTAACCATAAATATTGCTTTTACATGGACTGACAATTTAAAGATTGCTCTGTCTGTGGCCAAGCTTTGTATACAAAAGATCTCCTTTCAGTATAATTAATGTCTTCTGATTTTTATTTTTGCAGCATTACCAATGAAGCGGGTGCATCCATCTATAGCGTTAGTCCAGATGCTGCCAAGGAGATGCCAGACCTAGATCCCAATCTGAGAAGTGCAGGTATGGTTTCTTACTCTCCTAGAACTTGACCTCATTTCTATGTAAGTGGCAATGCTTTAACCATATATTTAATTTTTTTGCTAAACAAATTAAAAAAAAAGACTGAACGTTTTGGGAAAAAAACGTTTTTTTTTTTGGTTTCTTTTACAAAATTAATAAGTAACAGGTCATAGCCAACAGGTAATTTTTCTCTTTCACTGATGTGCGCTGATGAGTCTGCACTGATAGGCGGCACTGATGGGCTACATTAATGGGCACTGATGAGGCGTCATTGATAGGCTGCTCTGATGGGCAGCCTTTATGGGCACTGATAGGCGACACTGATAAGTGGCACTGATTGACACTGGGTGGCACTGAGATGACACTGTTGGGCACTGATTGGCATCACAGGTGGACATCACTGGGGGCACTGGCAGGCATCGCTGATGGGGCTGCACTGATAATAAATGCACTGATTATCAGCGCAGACACCATCCCCCTGTCAGAAGAGCCGCTTATGTCCTCTAATCCCACCCTGTCAGTGTGAGTAGAGGAATGGCGATAACCGGCATGTCCTATTTACACTGTGATCAGCTGTGATTGGACACAGCTAATCACATGGTAAAAGAGCCTACGGTATAGGCTCTTTAACTTAATCGGAGATACGGTGTGTCCAGGTAACACACCAAAACATATTACATCGCATACTAGCACATTATGGAATACTTGCCTTAAAACAAAGCCCTCCAGAATCGCGCTGTCACCGCTTTCAACCCCCCCCCCCCCCCCCCCCCCCCCCGGTCTTCCTTCCGGGTTCAATTTGCTGCGACACAGAGCTGTAAAGGGAAATCATATTCTTTGCTAGAAAATTACTTGGAACCCCCAAACATTTATTTATATATATATTTATTTATATATATATATATATATATATATATATAATTTATTTTTAACAGGGACCCTGGAGAATAAAATGGAGATCGTTGCAATTTTTTTATCTCACACGGTATTTGCGCAGCGGTCTTTCAAACACAATACACTTTCATGAAAAAAAAAAAAACAAGAGTAATGTTAAGATAATTTTTTGGGTACAGATAATTGGCTCTGCTGTGTAAATGTGGTCTGTATATCTCGTGTCGGGTACTTGTAGCAGATGGGCTTATTTGAAAAACTCCCCGCTTCACCAAGTGATCCCTTATTTCTGATAATCCCTCAGAGGGATAAGGGTGCTTTTTTGTGTCCTTGTGTGATCCTGATGGTGAGTACCTAGTGGAATTAGTGATTATGAGGCCTTCTATTTATATTTAATAATGTTTCAAAAAATATCTTGTTGAAAGTTTAGTATTGACAACTCGGTTAGTGGTATCACTCCAAAATCCAGTGTTATGGTATAAAGTGCTGAGTGCTGTATAAAATCAAGCAAACTATATAACAGTATAGGTCAGACGTGATGTCAGAAAAAATAGTGTTTCAGGTATATAGTGACTTGTAAAAATTTTTTTTTTTTTTTTTTTTTTTTTTTTTTTTTTTTTTTTTTTTTAACAGCACTCAGCACTTTATACCATAACAGTGGGTGCTATGTGGGTGTGTATTTTTTTTTTTTTTAACATTGTCCCTAAAAAAAAATAAAAAAAAATCTGATCTCTTATTGCTGTCACAAGCAATGTAAACATCCCTTGTTACAGTAATACTCAGATACTCTTTCTGGAGGGATCGGGTGTCTAAAAGACCCCAAATCCCTACTTTTCACTAAAAAGTATTCAATTGCCAAAATCTGTGTTTCTGAATACTGTCTTTTTTTTTTTTTTTTTAAATAGACACCATTGGTAGTCAAGTAAAGTGGAAGTGACGTTGTGACGTCACGTACAAGATTTTGCAGCGGAGAAGCAAATTCCGACTTTGCTTGGGTCTCAGCCTAGGCGGTGAACGTGCTGGATCGTGTCTCCCAGACCTCCCGGTGGGGGGGCTTTCTCTCCCGCTCCTTTAGTATATAACAACAAAACCTGGGGAATGCCCAGGGAAAAACCAAGCCTACTTACCGACCAGCTCGCAGAACAACCAATTAACCTGTCTAACAGTATGCGCTAAAAGCAGGGGTTTTGTCTCCACACATTTGCAAATGCATGCGTGAGCCACAGAGCCACACCAAGGCACCCTGTAATCTGTGGTCCTAACACTAAACAATGAGTGTCCACACAATGGAGGCACATGCATTCTAATGGATAGATGAGGGCAGGTGGACTGAAGGGTAGTCACCCTTCCTTAACCACTTAAGCCCCGGACCAATATGCTGCTAAATGCCCAAAGACGTTTTTACAATTAGGCACTGCGTCGCTTTAACAGACAATTGCGCGGTCGTGCGACGTGGCTCCCAAACAATATTGGCGTCCTTTTTCCCCACAAATAGAGCTTTCTTTTGGTGGTATTTGATCTTATTTGTTGCGCTATAAACAAAAATAGAGCGACAATTTTGAAAAAAAAACTATTTTTTACTTTTTGCTATAATATCCCCCAAAAACATATATACCATTTTTTTTTAATTAGTTTAGGCCGATACGTATTCTTCTACCTATTTTTGGTAAAAAAAAATCACAATAAGCGCTTATCGATTGGTTTGTGCAAAATGTATAGCGTTTACAAAATAGGGGATAGTTTTATTGCATTTTTATTATATTTTTTTTATTTACTACTAATGGCGGCAATCAGCATTTTTTTTCATGACTGCGATATTATGGCCGACACTTCGGACAATTTTGACACATTTTTGGGACCATTGTCATTTTCACAGCAAAAAATGCATTTAAATTGCATTGTTTACTGTGAAAATGACAGTTGCAGTTTGGGAGTTAACCACAGGGGGCGCTATAGGATTTGTGTGTTCCCTGTGTGTGTGTGTTTACAACTGTAGGGGGGTGTGGCTGTAGGTCTGACGTCATCGATCGAGTCTCCCTATAAAAGGGATCACTCGATCGATGCAGCCGCCACAGTGAAGCACGGGGAACCTGTGTTTACATACGGCTCTCCCCATTCTTCAGCTCCGAGGAGCGATCGCTCACCGCGGGTTCCCGACCGCCGCATGTAGGGGGGGGGGGGGTCCCGATCTGACCCCCGCTAAGGCAGGGGCGTATATATACATGCTTCTGCCTTAATGTTCCCTTCTGCCGACGTAAATCTACATGTGGCGGTCGGGAAGTGGTTAAAGGTGCAGGAGCACACCAAACACCCAGAATGTAGCACAATGGCTGCAAAGGTGTTGGTGTGCTGCTGGACACATACAAGCACCACAGGTGAAACATAAACATGTCCACCGCCCCATCTATAGCTGACCATAGCAGTAAGTAGCATTGGAGGGCTAAAGCAGATAACGGCCACTTCTAGCCGCATTGCTTGTCATCACTAAAAAAGCCAACCGCAGGCTCTAAAAACGGTTTCGGGGTGATGTGTGCAGCTGGACATCACCCCACTATAATCTCTTTAAGCTGAGAACGCATATTTGCGTACAGTCTGCACGAAGGGGTTAAAGTCCCTTTATCATTGTTTCTAAAAATGTCCTCTTGCGGGATGTCGGTGCTCCCAATTTCCAGGTTTAGTGGTATACTTGAAAATTGTATTAATTTTTATTTAGAAAATTTGTCTTCATCATGGAAAGGCTGTCAAGTAGTCATGTCATGTAGATGGTTTCTTAGAAGCGCAGCACCTTTACATCACCTTTCTCTTTGCACACAGAGTGTAACAGACACGGCTTATTAGTTATTTATTTCAAGGTGGAAAGTTGGTGCAGATGAAAAGCCGGCAAGCCATTGAGAACACACATAAGGGCACGAGCCTGCTGCAGTTAGAGGGGTGTGCTCCGTGCCACACACAATTACTCCCGCTGACATCCGGCGGTGTAATGTCTTGCGATGTGTTCTTGGGGGGAACGTCAGCACTTGTGGCGATCGCACATATGGACGAGAGTGTGGGAATGTCAGCTTCAGCTAATTTATTAATTTGTTCTTGGTTTGTAAAAGAGCACTATTGCCCTTTAGGTGGCTAAAAGCAGATGTGCTTTGGTGTCTGCTACATTTCTTACATGCTTCAATAGTCAGAAAATGTCACCTTACTTAGGAAGGTATCCATTCGTTTTAACCATTTAAAGCCCCCTTTGCTGAGCTTGGTAGTCGGCCTGTAGCCGTACAGGAGAAACATCTTAGCTGAAGCATTCATGACATTTTCCTAGGGCCAAAACTACTAATAGATTATGAAATTAATCGATTACAATTTTCATAATCTATTAATCGGCCAGTAACATAACGGGGTTAAAAAAACTAAAATTAGCCTTTTATAGTACAAAAAAGCAAATCGCTACTGTAAATATTACTTTCACTTGTCCCACAGTAAAAAATGAACCCCTTACAGTAGCGATTATTTTCTCTTTTTGTACTTATTTTGTTTTTTTAACCCTATTATGTTGTTAAACATCTCAGGCCGGGGTCACACCTCTGTTTTTGGTGCTTTTTGCACAAACACACTACAGTTCATTAACATGTTTCCTATGGGACACGTTCACATCCATGATTTTTGTTCAGCTGCTGCGTATTTGGAAAGGGCAAGGACTTTTTATTGCAAAACGGTGCCATTTTGTTTGTTTTTTTGGTTCAATATGCTTCAATGGAGAAGCTGCAGAATAGCATGCAATGTGTTTTTGCGGCAATTTGTGTTTTGTAATCTGCCCAACAACAAATTGCCCCCAAATCGTATTTATTTAAGGCTATTATCCGATTAATCGAAACAATAATCTGCCAACAAATCGATTATGAAAATAATCGTTAGTTGCAGCCCTACATTTTCCCCATTTATGCCAGTGAAGTCTTTTGAAATCATATAAAGACAACATATTACATTGCATACTAGCACATTATGGAATACTTACCTTTAAACTAAGCCCTCCAGCGTCGCGCTGTCACCACTGACAGGGCTTCCATCCCCCCCCCCCCTCGGTCTTCCGGGTTCGATTTGCTGCGACACAGAGCTGTAAAGGGATGTCACAGGTATGCCATCCCTTCAGAGTGCATACGCCGGTAAAGTCACTGGCTGCATGCAGTGGGAATATGTCCTAAACAATGCAATTTTAGGAGATATTTACTGTACAAGTAGAAAAATACTTTACTGGTGCAGCGCTTATAAAATCAATGAGTCCATAAGAAGTAAATCCAAAGACGGTGTTCAATACATTTCACATCAAAGGCAGTGCTGTGGAGATAAATGTTCCGACTCCTCAGTTTTTTGTACTTCCGACTTGGACCCCCCAACTCCGACTCCTCTGTATTAATATGCAAATGAATTTTATACATTCCTTGAAGGAAAGAAAGGCAACTATAAAGGGGAAGTTCGATTCCACTGGCGCCACCCTAAAAGTTTGGTAAGAGACGATTTGGGTTCCTTTCCGGACTTGACAAGCCGGTTTGGACTTCCACCCTGGATGCTTTTTCGCTACTTTTTAGTTGCGGCATGCCTTCCGGGCCCAGTTCCCTACACCTCCTATCCTCCAGGCCGATGTTGTTGAAGATTTGCTGGCTCAGAGCTCTTTGAAGAAGGCTCTGCTCACCTGCTACCTGACGATTCTTATTAAGGATCCCACCCCAAGATATATTCACTATGGAGAAAGTGGGAGGGAAATATCACATCGCTGGACAGGGAGGAGTGGGTGGAATGTTTTGAAGATGGCTACAAGTTGGTGATCTCCTCTAGGGATAAATTGATACAAACTACGTTTTTACATAGGGTGTACTTTACACTTCAGAGACTGCATGGGATCTAGCCACAACGCCCCCCGGACTGCACTCGATGTTGCTCTCCGGAGGGTACTTATCAGTGAAAGGCTAGGTTACCCATGGGCGCTGCGTTCCCTGTAACAGCAGAACACAACACTATGGAAAGTATAAGTATTGCCACTCCTAATTGTGCGTTGCGTGCCATAGAGTGAAGGACATGAAAAGCATGCTTCTTCACGGTCACTTAATGTATTTGAATATTTTTTTAAACCCTGCAAGAGAAAGTCAGAATGAGCTAGTATGCATACCTTTAAATGAAGCCCTCCAGCGTCGCGCTGTCACCAATGACCACCATAGATTTTTACATCCCATGAAAATGCAGAGAGATAGACCTCATGGTGCAGTATATCGGAATTTGTTTATTGTAATAAAAGGAGATAAACTCATGTGCTTCACATAAAAACACACTTTTCTAGATGCAACATCCAGCATTCCCCACCATCAACATGGAACATATAAATTGTAGCACTAAGTGATGACGTGATAAACACTGAATATCTAATAAACAATAATGGTAAATAACACCAAGTAATGGTGGACGTCAGGACGGAGATGCAGGAAAGTACTAGACGTCTTTCACTCTTTATTGGCGGATTTCCTGTTTTTTGCCTTGTCAAGATCCGGTCCTGCACTGTCGCATCCATTGTGCATATTCAGCTTTGTTGACCCTTTGGGCGTAGGCTCTTTAGGGTTCAACAAATTCAGTAAGCCTCTGTAAAATTGGCGGCGGCCTTTTCACAAGCGTTCATCACGTTCCAGAGTGAAATATCGTTTATTTAGGATTCATCACCTAGTCGTGTACGTCAATCAAGCATCCTTATTATTTACACCATGTTTTGGACTGTTATTTTTACATTAATCAGTTTCTTTGATCACCTACCTCTCACTTGGTGTTATTTACCATTATTGTTTATTAGACATTCAGTGTTTATCACGTCATCACTTAGCGCTACAATTTATATGTTCTGTCTGTCACTCTCCATTTTGTCTATTGGTTTTTGTAGCTGCTCACCCAGTAGATAGCGGGGATTTATTTTGTTTTGTATCCCACCAACAAGATGGCCACCGAGTCCCAGCATACAGACCAGCATCACGTTGTCAACTGAACCCTATGCGTTTCATCATAGAATGACTGGGGAAGTAAGCACACTGCTTTCCACATCCCACAATGCAGTGCTAGGGGTCAGTTTAATTATAATTATTCAAAATCACTCCACCTTTTATATGTAAAAGGCCATCCATTCTTGATGTAGGCTGAAGTGTATATATATTTGTTTTCTTTTACCACATTGTGTACAATAAACACTCCCCAGTGAACTATTTGTTAACATTTTTACCCCAGCGCTTGCAGGTTAAAACTTACAAATTTACGAGTTTAAAATATATTTTTTTTTAGCTAGAAGTTTACTCAAAACCCTCAGAGACCAGAGAGAATAAAATGGCAGTCACTTTGTCACACCGTATTTGCACAGCGGTCTTGCAAGCGCAATTTTCTCTTGGAGATGACACACTTTTTGAAGTTTAATAATAAGACAACAGTAAAGTTAGTCCAATTTTTTTCTATATTGTGAAAGATAATGTTATGCCAAGTAAATTGATACCCAACATGCAGTTGCATCTGCGCGCAAGCTCGCCGGGACAGGACGCTTAAGGCCTCGTTCACACATAGCCGACTCCGTCTCAGTCCTTTCCGACGGAGTCCGCCTGTGTCTGCCAGCTCAGCGGGAGATCAGTCCGCAGATCTCCGCTGAGCCGACGGATGACAAGCTCCTCTCTGCTCACTGAGCGGGGAGGAGCTTGTCGAGTCCCGCTGTCCTCTATGGAGCGATCTGATGAAAACGGACAGCATGTCCGTTTTCATCAGATCTTTCCCGATCCGATCCGCATGGACGGATGGGGACGTGAGCCCCATACGTTTGTTTTTAGCGGATCGGATCAGGTCGGATGTCAGCGGACATGTCTCCGCTGACATCCGACGCTCCATAGGGGTGCATGGAGCGCCCGTTCAGGTCCGCCTGAAAAACTGACAGGCGGACCTGAACGGATCCATGTGTGAACGAGGCCTTAAAAAGATATATATTTTTTTCTTATTTATTTTTCCTTTTTATTTTTACACTTTTTTGGGTCACTTTATTCCTATTACAAAGAATGTAAACAGCACGACAGGACCTCTTAAATGTGAGATCTGGGGTCAAAAAGACTCATGTTTACACTAAAATGCAATAAAAATAAATAATCAAATGTCATTAAAAAGAAATTCCTGCTTTAAGAGCATGGAGCCGAGCAGAGGCCATCTTTCCCTCACTCGGCATCCAGGCATTGAGGGGGAGCAGACGCCACTACTGACGGCTCCGGTCAGCGGCGGAGATGACCAGAGAGCGGTGGGAGGGGGGCCCTCTCCCGCCACCGATAATTAACTGTGAATCCGCCGCAGAGACCACTTTTATCGTAAAGAGAAACGCACGCCGTTCTTGAAAATACTGGGGTTATGGCACAGACATACAGGTACAGCGATTTGCATGAAGTTGTTGTCATCCCTTTTAGCATGGCGCCCAAAAATGTGCTCAAGCTCAAAAAATAAGTGCCAGTTCAATTTTATTTTTTGCGCCCATTGGCTTCTGGGATCTGGCCAGTAATGAACCATAAGTTTTATTTTTGCATCAGTCACGGCGCAGTGTAGAGGCTGAAAATAGAAGCCAGTCCTCTTAGCCACGGTCAGGTCAGGCCCCGGTGTTTTCTTTTTGGAGTTGTTTGGAAGTGGGATCAATTTTTCCAGTAATTACATATATGAAGCAAATAAATGTCGTGCTCTTTATTTAGTAAGATTTCCTTCACGCTTTCATACAATACTCTAGTTATGCCGGCCAGCTCAGCCTCACGACTGCCAAACCTGTTAAATGTTTGCCCTGGCGAGCTATCAGAGGGAGCAGAATAAGTCTCATCTAACTGCAGCCCAGTTCCGTGTCTGTCCTTACATTGGCAGTGTACTTTATTCTGGCAACATCAGACTCTGATGGTACTAAAATGTTCAAACATGGCATGTTCCTAGTCCTAGTGGGCCAAGGCGATGAAATATATAAGATGACGAGCTGCCTGCCATAGCTTTGTTGTTATTTTGGAAAAAAATTGAGCATCCTAAAAACGACGGCATTAAGCACCGTTTGTATTTCATAATGACAGATGACATAACCCTGTTAGAATTTTGAGAAAAACTAAATCCTCTCACTGAAAAAACATTTTATAAAAGGTGTTCACAGTTTTCCAGCCGCTGGGTACATACAGTATATTGTCAAAAGTATTGGAATGCCTGCCTTTACACGCACATTAATGGCATCCCAGTCTTCATCCATAGGGTTCAATATTGCGTTTGCCCACCCTTTGCAGCTACAGTAGGTGACTGCGATATTGTGTCAATCTCGCTCCCTTTCTCGGCGAGATTGACCACTTGCGAGCCAAATCGCGGGAGCCAGCGCCAAGCTGGCTTGCCGCGATGGAGACAAAGCCATCATAGAAGCGACGGGGATCCGATGTGGATTCCCGCCAATTCTACGTGTGGGTGGCGTTTGTTATGAATCCTGAAGGGGAACTCCCTGCCGGATTTTAAATAAAAATCCAGCATGGGTTCCCTCCTCAGGAGCATAACAGGCCCTTAGGTCTGGTATGGGTTGTAAGGAGACCCCCCTATGCCGAAAAAACGGCGTGGGGGTCCCCCCACAATCCATACCAGACCAGTATCCAAAGCACGCTGGCCGGCCGGTCAGGAAGGGAGTGGGGGGCGAGCGAGCACCCCCCCCCTCCTGAGCCGTACCGGGCAGCATGCCCTCAACATGGGGGGGTCAGGTGCTCTGGGGCAGGGGGGCGCACTGTGGCCCCCCCACCCCAGAGCACCCTGTCCCCATGTTAAGGACAGGGCCCCTTCCCGACAACCCTGGCCGTTGGTTGTCGGGGTATGCGGGCGGGAGGCTTATCGGAATCTGGGAGCCCCCTTTAATAAGGGGGCCCCCAGATACCAGCCCCCCACCCTAAGTGAATGAGTATGGGGTACATCGTACCCCTACCCATTCACCTGCAAAAAAAGTGCAAACACAAATAAACCACACAGGGTATTAAAATATTTTATTAGTTGGCCGCCGGGGGGGTGTGTGTGGTCGCTTTTATAAAAGCGCCTCCCCCCCCGGGCGGGCTTCTCCCGACATCTTCTGCGGGGGGGGGGGGTGGGTGCCGCTGTTCTTCACCGCCGTCTGGTTCTCTTCTGCCGCCGGGGGGTCGCTTTTATAAAAGCGCCCACCTCCCGGCGGGCTTCCTTCGACATCTTCGGCGGGGGGATGGGTCTTCTCCCGCTCTCCGGGGTCTTCTCCCGCTCTCCGGGGGTCTTCTTCGCTCTCCGGTGCCTTCTTCTTTATAGCTATGAATAAGCATTGAGGATCAATGCGAAACGCGTCAGCTGTTTAATTTCCTACTATTTGCTGTTTTTTGTAGTGCATTCTTTTTTACCCCAATAAAGGGCACGTTTTTTCACACCTATTGGAGTGCAGCTGTCCATATACGTTTCTTTTTTGCCTGCCTTCTTCTTCTTCAGGACTGGCCGCCGCTATCTTCGTGTTAGCTCAATTACTAGCGGCGGCCAGTCCGCTTATCTGTCACGTCTTCTTCTCTTCTTCTCCAGATGTTATGCCGGGCGTGCGGCTCCCAGCGACTTATATAGGCCTATCTTGTGACGTTGCAGTCCCATCATGCTCTGGTAGGTACCACGTGTTACCTACCCACGTGGTACCTACTGGAGCATGATGGGACTGCGACGAGAAGACCCCCCGGAGAGCGGGAGAGAACCAGACAGTGGCGAAGATCAGCGGCACCCCCCCCCCCCCCGCAGAAGATGTCGGGAGAAGCCCGCCGGGGGGGGGGGGGGGGGGGCGCTTTTATAAAAGCGACCATACACACACCCCCGGTGGCCAACTAATAAAATATTTTAATACCCTGTGTGGTTTTAATACCCACAGTGCGCCCCCCTGCCCCTGAGCACCTGACCCCCCCATGTTGAGGGCATGCTGCCGAGTACGGCTCAGAAGGGGGGGGGGGCGCGCTCGCTCAACCCCACTCCCTTCCTGACCGGGCGGCGTGCTTTGGATACGGGTCTGGTATGGATTGTGGGGGGACCCCCACGCCGTTTTTTCGGCGTAGGGGGGTCTCCTTACAACCCATACCAGACCTAAGGGCCCGTTATGCTCCTGAGGGGGGAACCCATGCCGGATTTTTATTTAAAATCCGGCGGGGAGTTCCCCTTCAGGATTCATAACAAACGCCATCCACGTCGGATCCCAGTCGCTTCTATGACGCACTCGCTGGAATGTGCTTTTACTATTCCAGCGAGTGCGAGATGTCGGCACCCTGTCGCCGAGAATCAGCTTTAGGTGTGTGTTTTATGGGAATGTTTGACCATTCTCCCAGAAGCGCATTTGTGAGATCAGGCTCTGAGGTTGGAGAGGAGACCTGGCTCGCAGTCTCCACACTAATTCATCCCAAAGGTGTTCTATTTGGTTGATGGCAGGCCAGTCAAGTTTCTTCAGCCCAAACATGCTCATTCACACTAGATCGCCAAAAGTATTCGGCTACCCCTCCAAATCATTTGATGGAGGGGGGATTATGTTGTTGGGTTGTTTTTCAGGGGTTGGGCTTGGCCCCTTAGTTCCAGTGAAGGAACTCTTAGGGAGTCACCATACCAAGACCTTTTGGATAACTTCATGCTCCTAACTTTGTGGGAACAGTTTGGAGATGTCCCCTTCCTGTTTCAACATGTCTGCGCACCAGGGCAGAAAGCAAGGTCTATAAATACATGGAGTGAGTAAGTTTAGGTTGTAGGAACTTGACTGACCTGCACAGAATCATGACCTCAACCCAATAGAATACCCTTTGGGATGAATTAGAGCAGATGAGGAGGGTAGTCCTGGGCAGCCCATACAATCCTACAACATCGCTGAATCAGAGCAGGCTCAGGTAAGTATTGGGGGGGCTGCACACAGAAGGCTTTTATATCTTAATGCATAGCATCACTTTAAAAAAGACCCAATGATCTAAACATGATAAAAACCATGATATAATACAAATATGAGAGATAGTTACCGCTCCAGATAGATGTGTTGCATTATTCAGAGTTCTCTCAGAATCCCAGGTGCCAGCAATGTGCACACCAAAAACAGAAAGAATGTATGGACAGCCGCACTCCAGAAAAACCTTTTTGGTTGTCTTTATTGGTAAAAAAAACAATGAACACCACAACTCACAGCAAAATGGGGGATGCAGCCGACGCGTTTGACACTATTAGTGCTTAGTCAGTACAACCAACTTTCCCACAGAAGGATGGAAGCAGGAACTGGGTGGATTTTGATTTGTCTTTGGCTGGCTTAACCACTTGACCACCAGCCGCCATCAAATAACGGCGGAAAGGTGGTTGCTTAACTCTGGGATCACGTTATATAACGTGATCCCAAAGTCGCGCTCCCGCTGATAGCGGCCGTTTACCACGTAATCGCTCCGTCCAATGACGGAGCGATCACATGTAAACAAACCGGCGTCATTTGATGACGCCGGTTCCTCCCTCCTCTCTCTGTACCAATCAGTAGAGTGTGAGAGGAGAGCGCGGATGGCAGCAGCACTGTGGGATGGATCTGTGACTATTGGTCACAGATCCAGCCATCCCTGCATTAACCCCTTCCTTCACTGTGCATTACTCTGCATACCCCCTGCACAATACTCTTCCTTCCCTGCGCAATACTCTGCATACCCCCTGCACAATACTCTTCCTTCCCTGCGCAATACTCTGCAATACCCCCCTGCGCAATACTCTGCAATACCCCCCTGCGCAATACTCTGCAATACCCCCCTCCGCAATACTCTGCAGTACCCCCACACAATACTCTGAACAATACTCTGCAGTACCCCCGCACAATACTCTGAACAATACTCTGCAGTACCCCCGCACAATACTCTGCAGTACCCCCGCACAATACTCTGCAGTACCCCCGCACAATACTCTGCAGTACCCCCGCACAATACGCTGCAGTACCCCCGCACAATACTCTGCAATACCCCCGCACAATACTCTGCAATCGTTTTTTCTTATTAACCCCATATCTCACTGTAAAGAGGACCTATCATGCTATATTCCTATTACAAGGGATGTTTACATTCCTTGTAATAGGAATAAAAGTAATCAAAACATTTGATTTTGGGGAAAAACGTGTCAAACTAAAATAAAGTAAAATGAACAATAAAAAATTTAAAATAAAATTACAGCACCCCTGTACCCACGTGCTGGTATACAGACGCGACTGCACACGCAAGTCCCGCCCACATATGAAAACTGTGTTCAAACCACACATGTGAGGTATCGCTGCGAACATTAGAGCGAGAGCAATAATTTTGGACCTCCTCAACAACTAAAAAGATGTAACTAGTAAAAACATTTAAAGTGTCGCCTATGAGGATTTTTAAGTAGCGAAGTTTGGCGCCATTCCACAAGCGTGTGCAATATTGAAGGGTGACATGTTGGGTATCTATTTACTCGGCGTAACTTCATCTTTTCTATTATGCAAAAACATTGGGCTAACTTTACTGTTTTTTTTTTTAAAGCACAAAACTGTTTTATTTCCAAAAAAAAACGCGTTCGAAAAATTGCTGTTCAAATACCATGCACGATAAAAAGTTGCAACGACCGCCATTGTATTCTCTAGGGTCTTTGCTAAAAAAGCATATATAATGTTTTGGGGTTCTATGTAATTTTCTAGCAAATAAATGATGATTTTTCCATGTAGGAGAGGAATGTCAGAATTGGTCTGATGGTGCTCCCTGCATGTTGGGCCTCTGTATGTGGCCACGCTGTGTAAAAGTCTCACACATGTGGTATCGCCATACTCGGGAGGAATAGGAGAATGTGTTTTGGGGTGTAATTTGTGGTATGCATATGCTGTGTGTGAGAAATAACCTGCTAATATGAACATTTTGTGGAAAAAAAATAAAAATAAAAAAAATCTTGATTTTGCAAAGAATTGTGGGAAAAAATTACAACTTCAAAAAACTCACAATGCCTCTTTCTAAATACCTTGGAATGTCTTCTTTCCAAAAAGGGGTCATTTTGTACTTTTCTGGTATGTTAGGGTCTCAAGAAATGAGAGATGCTTTCAGTACATCAGGTGTGATCAAATTGATAATTTTTCAGTAATTGGTACCATAGCTTGTAGACCCTATAACTTTCACCCAGACTAAATAGTATCCATTTTTTTGTTTGTTTTGTTAGCAAAGATATGTAGCAGTATACATTTTAGGCCAAATTTATGAAGAAAAATTACTTTTTTGCTCAATTTTATAATAGAAATGAAGAAAAATGCATTTTTTTACAAAATTGTCGTTCTTTTTTCATTTATAGCGGAAAAAATAAAAACCGCAGAGGTGATCAAATACCACCAAAAGAAAGCTCTATTTGTGGGAAAAAAAGGAAAAAAAATTCATTTCGTTACAGTGTTGTATGACTGAGTTATTGTCATTCAAATTCTGAGAGCACCGAAAGCTGAAAATTGGTCTGGTTATTAAGGGGGTTTAAGTGCCCAGTGGTCAAGTGGTTAAAGGGTCACTAAAGGAAACAAAATTGGGCTGAAATTACTGTTTACAGGGTATAGAGACATACAAGTTAACTGATTCCTTATAAAAATGATTAAAAATTGATAAAAATTATTCATATAATCAACCTACAGTTCTAGTTTCGTTTTTGCTGTTATTTCCTGTCTCTCTGATGTACAGAGGCAGAGAGCCAATAGAGGGCAGTGATGGTTTGTCTGTCTAAAACCCCTCAGCACCAACCCAGTTTCAGTTTACACACAGTAATCGCACCTCCTTGATTAGTGACCACAGTGAGAAAGCTCCCAGCACTGTGGTTATAAGGAAACGGACAACCACGAAGTGTGGAGATCAGAGCAGAATTACAGCAACATCAAAGCAAAAACGAACAATGAGGACATGAAAACAGCACTGTAGTAAGGTAAAGGAAGCTATTTAGCTAAAAAAAAAAAAATTCCTTTAGTGACCCTTTAAGGAGACCAGCAGTCATGTGCCGAAAAAACAAACAAAAAAAACTAGGGCACGCTGTTCGATGAGATTCTTGGATGGGAAAACACAGCCTGCAATAGAGCGGCCTTGCTGTGCGGTGGGAGGTCTTTAAGAGGTTAATACCGCTTTGACCAGGTGTCCACACTTGGTTAAAATCTGGGTCAGTCCCATATGAACTGACCGAAAATGAAAGCATCCATGGAAACACACAGTGCGCCTTGACCCTGGATGTGGATGCTGGCTTTCAAAATGCAAGAGCCAGCAGGAGAGATTCCTCCATCCATGATATTTAGTGTGGATGGAAGGATCGTCTATAAGATTACAAATCTGTTTGTATATGACTAGGGTTGTCCCGATACCAATACTAGTATCAATATCGGTACAGATACCGAGCATTTGTGCGAGTACTTGTACTCACACAAATGCTCCCGGTACTTGGTCGGCGGCGAGCGGATTCAGTGGACGGGCGGTGTCAGTAGGCAGAGTGGGCAGACAGCCTCAGTGGGCGGAGCGGTCGCTGTCAGCTTGGACATCCTGACGCCCATCTTGGCACACCCTAGTCTTGGTTACAGTAAGCCAGCACCTGACATTTTACACCCAGCCCATATAGTTTGGGCTGGGTGTAGCAAGATGTCTGCTGATACTTATTGATGTCGAGTGCAGGGTGTACCAAGGTGGGGGCGCTGCAGCATAGCATTTCCTCATGTCGTTGCTGCATTTCAGTGCCTGCCCATAACTGCCAGCCACCTGTCAGTGCCCATAACTGCCGCCTATCAGTGCCAGCCACCTGTCAGGCAGCAGTTATGGGCACTATCAGTGCCAGCCACCTGTCAGGCAGCAGTTATGGGCACTATCAGTGCCAGCCACCTGTCAGGCAGCAGTTATGGGCACTATCAGTGCCAGCCACCTGTCGGTGCCCGTAAGTGCCACCTATCAGTGCCACCTGTCAGTGCCGCCCATCAGTGTCAGCCACCTGTCAGTGCCCATAGTTGCCATCTATCAGTCCCCATCAGTCAGTGCCACCTATCAGTGCCCATCAGTCAAACTGTCATATGGCATTAAAAAAAAGTATCGTAATCGGTATCGGCGAGTACATTTAAAAAAGTATCGGTACTTGTACTCGGTCCTAAAAAAAATTTGTATCGGTACAACCCTATGACCAGCCTTGGTCGTGAATGTCATCAGTAGCTTTGTCACTCAACCTTTTCATTTTCGGCTTGGTGGCCTTACAGGGTTAAATGGTTGAATAGAATGAGCTAGAAGTGCTCACATTTCCCAGCTCTCCTTCCAAACATGCTAATTTAACGTAATCTAAAGTCTTGTAGCACACACTAAATAAATTAATCTAACATCATCTTACATCTGGTAAAGGTTATGGCAATTCATATGTTCCCCATAGTTACGAGGCATTGACACACCGAGCAGTGAAAGACCGTAGACTCCACACTAAAAGTGAGACTTGCTCATACAATAGGAGGAAAGTGTAAGTTGCTTATTTATTGATTTTTCCGAATATTCCACGTAGCTCCTAGTTATGGATTAGATTCATATACTGCGCATTGGGATTTGTTTAATGGAACACTTTATTAATCGTAGATTGCAATACATAACAAGAATTTTGTTTTAAATGGATTTAAAAAAAAAAACGGACCACATACAGGAAATCTGTGAATTCAATAATGATTGTAGGCAACAAATAAAGACAATCGGTGAACTGCTAATCCAGGAACACATTCTGAGTGTTTTAGTGTCTAAGCTGAGGTTTATGGAATCATTTGCAGCCAAATTTACCAGGCTTTATAAGGATTTCAGGCGGAACTGCAGTCTCTTGTTGGATGATCCTGTGAAGTGAAAGAAAATCTCCCCAGAGGAAACAAAAATCCTCAACCTTCAGGTCCACCTGAGAAACGGACAGGTGGCCCTGATCGGAAAGCCTGTGTAAAAGGGACAATAAAGAAAAAAAAAAACATTATGTCTATTTTTAGGCAAAAAAAAAAAAAAAAGTTAACAGATGTAAACGGATGACATCCAATTTCGTTGTCCTCATCGATCTAAATGGAAAAGGACTCCAACCTTGTTCTGTTTAAAAAAAAATGACCTGAACAAACACGATGTAAACAAAAAATCATCATAGACCGAATTGTAAAAACAAAATAGAGGGTACACCAGCTCTGTGCATATCATAAAAATGATTTATTGTGGGGGAAAAAAAAGGAATTTCAGTATGCCCACAAAGGAAAGCAAATACAGGCACATGGAATCAATCCAGTATAGATGCTCCAGTGATGTCCATAAACAGGGGTTGTAAAGGTAAAAAAATATTTCCCTAAATAGTCCTCCTGCACTTACCTCACCCTTCCATTTTGCTTTTAAATGTCCTTATTTCTTCTAAGAAATCCTCACTTCCTGTTCTTCTGTCTGTATATCCACACAGTAATGCAAGGCTTTCTCCCTGGTGTGGAGTGTGTCAAACTCGCCCCCTCCCTTGAGGGACGAGCAGGAGAGTCAGGACACTCTATGTTGCAGAGAAAGGAGCTGTGTGTTAGCCACGTCGCACGCCCGCGCAATTGTCAGTTAATGTGATGCAGTGCCGAATCGCAAAAAAGGGCAAGGTCCTTAACCTGCATAATGGTCCGGGTCTTAAGTGGTAAAAGCCTTTACTAAAGCTAGAGAGAACAACTTTCTGCATAAAAACCAATCAGTTCAATGTTCAATTAAGATTTGGCAATACAACCTGGAAGCTGATTTGAGTTTCTATGTTGCCCTCTCTAGCTTTAGTAAATAAACCCCAGTGTGTTCAAAAGAACAAAAAAGAATAATAAAAAAAAAAAAATTAGAAATGTTTTTCTTTCCTTTTTTTTTCATACGGTCAGCAGTCGGTGTCCCTTATCACGCCACACCATTTATATGACGATGCTGTGCTGCACTGGTGATAGTATGTAAAAAAAAAAAATTGTGCCTTTTATTTTTAAATTTCTTAATTTTCCCCAAAAAATAACAAATTACAACTTAAGAAAACTTGCGTGCCTCCTACTAAACACCTTGGACTGCCTATTTCCAAAAAGGGGTTATTTGGGGGCGTCTGTACTGTCCTGACATTTTCAGCCCTCTCGAAGGTGATCAGCCCATCAGGATTGATCATTTTTCAGATATATATCCCATCGTTTGTGGACACTTTAACTTTAGTACAGACTAAATAATCTACAGTGATTTGGGTTCTTTTCGCCAAAGAAATGTAGCAGAATACCCAATGACCTACATTTTATGAAGAAAAATTCTTTATTTGCAAAATTTTATAACGTAAACCAAGAAATTCTATTTTTTTCCCCCAAAATTTTCTGTATTTATCGTTTATTTAGCAAAAAGTAAAAAATCCAGCAGTGATTGAATGCTACCAAAGGAAAGCTCTAGTTGCGTGAACAAAATGAATAAAAAAAATTTGGGTACAGTGTTGCATGACTGCGCAATTGTCATTCAAACTGTGACAGAGCTGAAAATTGGACTGGGCAGGAAGGGGGAAAAAGTGCATAATATCACAGTGGTTAATTATCTTTTACTGCAATGATCTTGTTGAACATATAACAATAGTAAATGGAGGGAACACAAGGGGATCATGCGACCATTCTATTGCGTTTCAGAAAAGGCTCGCCAGACGCCAGAGCTTGAAATGGTGCACACTGGAGTTGTTTTTCTAAAACCGCTGACCTTAAATGATAGCTTCCCTTGAAAGATAATAAAGTAGTAGACGAAACCCTCTAACCTCAGGGCTGTGAGGATAAATATTAAATACTACCCATGTCGAGAACATCTGCAAATGTAATTCTAAAACTTGCAATGATGTGTGTTTTACAGTAGAAGGCAATTGTTAATGTTTCTAAATATAAATGGCCATAACCTACATCCTTTCTTGTTTTCCCATTGGCTAGGAAGGCGTATGAAACTCAAAAAAAAAAGTAAAAAGATGTTCCAAAACACTGGAAAACCAATTATTTTTACATTTCTGTATTTCACTAACTTGTATATTCTGTCAGTGGATCTGAAACTTTATAACAAAGATGAAAACGGGGCAATTATTAACCACTTAAGCCTCGGACCATTTTACAGCTAAATGACCCGGCCACTTTTTGTGATTCGGCACTACGTTGCTTTAACTGACAATTGCGCGGTCGTGCGACGTGGCTCCCAAACAAAATTGACGTCCTTTTTTTTCCCCCCTATAAATAGAGCTTTCTTTTGGTGGTATTTGATCACCTCTGCGGTTTTTATTTTTTGCGCTATAAACAAAGATAGAGCGACAATTTTTAAAAAAATTCAATATTTTTTTACTTTTTGCTATAAAAATATCCCCCCCAAAAAAAAAAAAAAAATAATAATAAAAAAAATATATATATATATATATATATATATATATATATATATATATATATGTGTATATATATATGTGTATATTTATATATATATATATATATATATATATATATATATATATATATATATATATATATATATATATGTGTGTATATATATATATATATATATATATACACATACACATATATATATATTTTTTTTTTTTATTATTATTATTTTTTTTTTTTTGGGGGGGATATTTTTATAGCAAAAAGCAAAAAAATATTGAATTTTTTTTAAAATTGTCGCTCTATTTTTGTTTATAGCGCAAAAAAAAAAAATATATATATATATATATATATATATATATATATATATATATATATATATATATATATATATATATATATATATATATATATATATATATAAATGTTCTTCCTCAGTTTAGGTCAATACGTATTCTTCTACGTATTTTTGGTAAAAAAAATTTATAGCGTTTACAAAATAGGTGATAGTTTATGGCATTTTTATAATTTTTTTTTTTTTTTACTATTAATGGCGGCGATCAACGATTTTTTTAATTTTTTTTCATGACTGTGACATTATGGCGGACAAATCGGACACTTTTGACACATTTTTGGGACCATTGTCATTTTCACATCGAACAGTGCTCTAAAAATGCACTGATTATTGTGAAAATGACATGGGCAGTGAAGGGGTTAACCACTAGGTGGCGCTGTAAGGGTTAAGTGTTTTCTGCATAGTGTTTTTTACTGTAGGGGGGGTGGGCTCTGTGTCTCATGACCCTGATCTCCACTCTGAGTACACAGAGCCGAGATCAGTGTCATTGTCACTAGTCAGAGCAGGGAGATGCTTGTTTACACAAGCATCTCCCCGCTCTATAGCTCTGTGAGACAATCGCAGGGATCCCCGCAGCGATCGAGTCCGCAGGACCCGCAGTCCGACTCGCGGGGATGGCGGCAGGGTCACGAGTGTGCCGCTGGCAGTGCGTGACCATACAGACAGGCATTTAAAGGGGACGTACAGGTACATTGAAATGCCTGTCTGTGCCATTCTGCCGACGTAGGTGTGCAGGGGCTGGTCCTTTGGTGGTTAATGTGGAGCTACCGTTGGATATGTGTTTTTACAGTGCATTCAGAAAGTATTCACAGCTCCTCACTTGAATCAAATTCATTATTTTTCCGAAATTATACAAACAATACCCCATAATGACAATGTGAAAGAAGTTTTACATCTTTGCAAATTTATTAAAAATAAGAGACAAAAAAAAATCCTATATACGTCAGTATCAAAGACTTTGCTCAATACTTTGGTGGAGTGCCTTTGGCACCAATTACAGCCTCAAGTCTTTTTAAATATAATGCTACAAGCTTGGCACACCTAGTTTTGGGAAGTTTCTCTCATTCTTCTTTGCAGAACCTCTCAAGCTTCATCAGGTTGGATGGAAAGCGTTGGCGCATAGCTATTTTCAGATTTCTCCAGAGATGTTTAATCGGGTTCAAGTCTGGGCTCTGGCTGGGCCACTCAAGGATATTCGCAGAGCTGACCCGTAGCCACTCCGTTGTTATCTTGGCTGTGTGCTTAGGGTCGTTGTCCTGTTTGAAGATGAATTTTCACCCCAGTCAGAGGTCCAGCATGCTCTGGAGCATGTTTTTTTTATCAATGATGCCTCTATACATTGCTGCATTCATCTTTTCCTCGATCCTGACTAGAATCTCAGTTCCTGCCCTGAATCCCATCCCCACAGCATGATGCTGCCACCACCATGCTTCACTGTAGGGATAGTATTGGCCAGGTGATGAGCGGTGTTTGATTTCCTCCAAACATGACGTTTGCCATTCAGGCCAAAGAGTTCAATCTTTGTTTCATCAGACCAAAGGATTTTGTTTGTTTTGGTCTGAGATTCCTTCAGGTGCCTTTTGGCAAACTCCAGATGGGCTGTCATGTGCCTTTTACTGAGGAGTGGCTTCCATCTGGCCACTCTCCCATACATGCCTGATTGGTGGAGTGCTGCAGAAATAGAACCTTCTAGAAGAACAACGCTCTCCACAAGGAAACTCTGGAGCTCTGTCAGAGTGACCATCTGGGTCTTGGTCACCTCCCTGACTAGGGCCCTTCTCCCCGATCGCTTAGTTTGGCTGGGCGGCCATCTCTAGGAAGAGTCCTGGTGGTTCCAAACTTATTCAATTTATGGATGATGCTCATTTGGACGTCTAGAGCTGCTGACATTTTTCTGTACCCTTCCCCAGATCTGTACTTTGATACAATCCTGTCTCGGAGGTCTACAGAGAAATCCCTGGACTTCATCTCTTTGTGCTCTGACATGCACTGTTAACTGTGGGACCTTATATAGACAGGTGTGTGTCTTTCCAGATCGTGTCCAGTCAACTGAATTTACCACAGGTGGACTCCAATCAAGTTGTAGAAACATTTCAAGTGGAAACAGAGGATGGACCTGAGCTAAATTTTGAGTGTCGTGGCAAAGGCTGTGAATACTTATGTACATGGGATTTTTTTTTTCGTTTAAAATTTTTAATACGTTTGCAAAGATATCAAACTTCTTTCACATTGCCGTCATGGGGTATTGTTTGTAGAATTTTGAGGCAATAATGAATTTAATTTATTTTGGAATAAGGCTTTTAACATACCAAAATGTAGAAAAAGTAAAGCACTGTGAATACTTTCTGGATGCATTGTATTTTAATAGGGTGCAAGTAATGTATAGGTGTAAAGCTGGTCATACTCTACAGATATTTGAGAGTAAACATTCATTCATCATTTTTACCATCCGCTGGCTTGTATAGTTTTTGGGCAATTTCTAGGTATTTTTCCAAGGCACTCCTGAAGACACCTAAAGGCGGGTGTAGCAGTTTCCAGATCAGTTTATCCAAAGAAGTAGAATACTCACAAGCAAATGTTTAAATTAAAGCATTAACATCGCTGGCCCTCTGAGCCAGCGCAATGATGTCACAGCGTAACTCTGTTCTTACGTGTTTCGTCCTACAGAACCTCTTCTCTATGGGGATGTCGTAGACTTGTTGGCGATTTATAAAAACACATTTTCTAATGCAATTATATTAGTTTATGACCAGCCTATTCTTACCAGGTATTTCTTGAATGTAACAAGTTAATCAACTTGGGTACAACCAGCCTGCCGGATTTTCCTGCGATCATCACTAGCGGCTGCTATAGCTATAGTTGCACTGTCTTATCTTTGTCTGTGTTGATAGGGGAATCATGAAAATTAATTCCTTACAGCCTGTGGTTGCAGGAAAGAAATTTGCACTGTGTATAGCCTACCTTACTTCCACTGATGTCAATGATGGGACAATATTCCTTCCACTAACACAAATAATTAGACATTATTCCTTTGACCAATACCTGGACCCTAGTCCTCCTACTGACCACAGACTCTGGGCCAGATTCTCAGCTGAGATACGACGGTGTATCTCAGATACACCGTCGTATCGCAGTTTTCAATGGGTATCTATGCGAGTGATTCTTAGAATCACTTACGCATAGATACACTAAAGATCTGACAGGTGTAAAGCAATTACACCGTCGGATCCTAGATGTAATGACAACGCCGGCCGCTAGGTGGCCTTTACGTTGTTTTCTCATTTGCCTATGCAAATGAGCCTAATACGCCGATTCCCGAACGTTTTTGCGATGCGGCGACGTAGTTTACGTAAGTTGCGTACGCGTAAGGTTACCCCTGCTGTATGAGGGGTATGTTTCCAAAGTGCCGTCGTTGCCATGTTAAGTATGGCGTCGGGTCAGCGTCTTTTTCCGTCGGTTACGTCGTTTTACTAAGTCGTTCACGAATAGGGAATTGCGTAAGTGACGATCACGTCGTTTTGACGTCGGTTTTAACGACGCTTTCCGACGTGAGCTGGAGCATGCGCACTGGGCTTTCTTCCCGGCCGGCGCATACACACTTCGTTTGACGCGGGGGCGCGCTTAATTTAAATACAGCACGCCCCCTCCTTCAGTATTTGAATTACGCGGCCTTACGACGCCGCATTTACGCTACGCCGCCGAAAATTACGGAGCAAGTGCTTTGAGAATACGACACTTGCTCCAGTAATTTGCGTAGACGTAGTGTAAATGCGATACGATACGCCGCCAGATACGCCATTTTTTGAGAATCTGGCCCTCTGTTTTTCACAAATATGTGGCACAGATTAGCCCCTCTCACCTTGTGAGTTGCTAAAAAGTTTCAGCATACATTCTGACGAAAGGAAAGCATCACCAGACTATGGACCTATCCTAGGCAAAGCCACTGGCTAGAGCTCAAGGATTGCTTTTTAATAATATAAATTTGAACTTTTTGTAAAAATAATACTGTTGTATATTGTGACAGATCGAATCTATTTTTTGCAGACCTGTAACGTTACTGAAATGTCTACTTTAAAAAATATTGCCCGGTAAACTATTAGTTTTATTTTGGGTGGAGAGTGAGAAAGGGACTGTGTCTTTAATATTATCTCTTTGGGAGTCGAAGAAGTGTTCAGTGATGTCACCAGTAATGGTGATGCATAATTTTGTAAACTCCATTATACGGTCATTACTTGTAGTTCTATGCGTTGGTTTCCTCTTTTTCCATTTAAACTGCTTGGATTCCTCAGTGGTGAGTTCTCTGCACTGGAATTCCTACCGATTCTTCACCCACCTTGCCCTAAAGTAAAATTTTTCCTGCTGCAGGAAGGTGGGGTCTCATGTTGCCTTTTACATTTTCCTTAAAGGGGTTGTAAAGGTTTGTTTATTTTCTAAATTGGTTCCTTTAAGCTAGTGCATTGTTGGTTCACTTACCTTTTCCCTCGTTTTCCCTTCAAAATGTTTTGAAGTAAGCTTGCCCCCATCATCCAAGCCGTTCTGGCTGGGGGATAGTCAGCGTGCTCGCCCCCTCCCTTGGGATATCTCCCCGCAGGGATGTAAGGGGAAGAGCACACTGACTAACCCCCAACCGGAATGGCTCAGATGGGGGCATGCTTACTGAAGAGAAACAGGAAGTTTAGAAAATAAAAAACGCACCTTTACCATCCCTTTAATGTAAAATAACCGAAAGGTCCAACAGGCCTTGTTCACCTCATGGCTTTGTGTAGTGGATTGAGCTGTGAAATCAAATGTAGGAGACTCGCCACTCACCACAGGTCTCCCATCACCTTCTATTCTGTTGACAGTTGTAATATATTAACTTTACTATAATTTTTTGTCCCAGTGGCCATTGTCCTGGAGCATGGGTCACCAAACTTAGGCCAGTGGGGCATAGTTTGGATGTTTACAGGCTTTGCTTCTCTAGCCCTGCCCCCCTTGCCCCAGCTGCACTGTGACATTGGTGGTTAGGATGCCAACGGTCCTAGTGACCAAGGACATGCTTGCGCATGCATTCATAAGAGGATGGAACGTTTTCCGTCTGGACCTTCCTTTCATTCTGCTGTTACATTACTTGTACTCTAATTACAGAGATTAGTAGGACACTGATAGAGACACTGATGTAAGGGATGAACTCTGATGGACTCATTGATGTAAAACAGACTGTGGTGGGGCCACTGGTGTAAGGGGGGGAACACGTATGGTAACACTAATTGTAAGGGGGGACTCTGATGGGGACACAGATGTAAGGATAGGGCACTTGATATACAGAGGAACTCTGATTGGGACATCGATGTAAAGGACATCAATGGGTTGACTGTTGAAGGGGAAGGTTGGGGTGTTCAGATGTAAGGAGGGGTCTCTGGTATGGGTTATTATTTTTTGGACCAAAGGATATTTGTAAAATATTCAATGTGGCTCTCATACAGAAAAGTTTTGGAACCTCTGTCAAAGTTTAGGTATTCCCAGCTGGTTCACAGGCAGCAATTTAGACTGGGGGGCTCTAACTTTCACCCACACTACCCAGAACTAAAAAGGATACAAAACTTTTGGCTTTAGATATCCTTTCCATATCGGTACTACTCGGTGGACAGAGATGTATACAATTAAAGTGCTTAAAACATCTATCAAAACAGATACCGTATATACTCGTGTATAAGCCGACACAAATATAAGCCGAGGCACCTATTTTTATCACAAAAAACGAGGAAAACGTATTGACTTGAGTATAAGCCTAGGGTGTCTCTCTGCATGCCTCACTGTGCCCATGCCCATGCCTCACTGTGCCCATGCCTCACTGTGCCCATGCCTCACTGTGCCCATGCCTCACGGTGCCGGTGCCTCACTGTGGCCATGCCTCACTGTGTCCATGACTAGACTGATGCTTAACATGGGAGTCTATGGAAGGGGTGCCTGGCTTCTCCAGACAACAAACTTTGCACACTTGTAGTGGAGAAATGGGGCTACATGTGTGCCAAGGGTCCAAGGGACCTATGACCGGGCGGTACCGGGTTCCCAAAATCACCAGAGATATTACCATTTAACATGGGAGTGAAAAATCGGTGCTCCCCAGCCGTAGGTTCCCCAGACAACAAACTTTGCACACTTGTAAAGGAGAAATGGGGCTACATGTGTGCCAAGTTTCGGGTCCAGGGGATCTACAACCGGCCGGTACTGGGTCCCCAAAATCATTGAGGAAATTACCATTTAACATTGGAGTCTATAGAAGTGGTGCCCGGCTTTGAAAAATCGGTGCTCCCCGGCCGTAGGTCCCCCGGACAACAAACTTGTAGAGGGAAATTGGGGCTACATGTGTGCCAAGTTTGCCAGCTGGTACCGGGTCAGCAAAGTCCAGGAGATTGGGCGCAAAAAGGTGACTCGAGTATAAGCCGAGGCAGGGAATTTTCAACACGAAAAAATGTGCTGAGAAACTCGACTTATACTCTATATATACGGTATATGTCTCATTGTGGGATGTTTTATTGAAAAGGAGGATGAGAAACATAGGGTGCTCCTTCCTTCACAGCCGAAATGGAAGCACTTTACACGTTCTCTAT